>JADLZK010012696.1:0-230898 GCA_015847255.1 Hyparrhenia diplandra
TGGTGGACAGAATATTTGCATGAAAGAATATTTTTAGGGTTTTTATGATACCACAGTGGTGGCAGAAGCGGGGCACCATCTGAAAACTGGGACTGAACAGGGAACAATTGGTGAACAAGGGGGTGTTTAGTCTATGAAATATTTTGGGGTTCGGAAATCAGAAGACTTTTGTTTGACATTTGATAATTATTGTGCTATCATGGACTAACTAGGGCTCAAAAAGATTCGCTTCGCATCTCAACTAAACCATGCAATTGGGCTTTTATTTACCTACATTTAACGCTTCATGCATGCTGCTAAGGCCGCCTCAATGGAGAGTTTCACCTCCTGGGCTTTCCCCAAAGATACATGAACTTGGCATGGAAATAGACGCCTCCCTCAATGCACAGTTTCATAGGCTCAAGGGTCCCACAACCTCTCTCTCTCATTGTATGATTTAATTGCATAGTTACATGGTGAAACTCTATTTGTGTCTTCAATGTATGTTTCACACATGTGCTTCCAACGATGTGAAATAATAATAAGGCTCAAAGGTTTCAATTACAGAAATCTTTTTTCTCTCTTCTAGGGGTTTCATGTAAAAAGTGAATTTTTGGACGATGTGTCACGCATTTAATGTGTATGAAACACTCATGAAAACCCCCATTGAGACGGCCTAAGAGATTCGATGTGATAGAGAATCAGAAAGCACTTTTTATAAGAAACTTATTAAGGGACAATAGTCGAGAAAATCACAAATCTTATAAAAGATAACTTTTGAATGACAATCAAATCCTCCCGAGGAGTATTAGGTTTACTAAAATCTTTTGAGTAAAGTAACAGAAGTTTACAAAAGCCATCTTTGAGATGGAATCATTATCCACCACACACAAATGGATATATATATGGAGTCACTTTTCTTCAAGAAGTTACGAGACCATTACAATTTACACCTTATTATGCACATGTTCAAGAATTTTCACCGTGATATCTTGACATCAAACAATGTAACTTTGGAGTCATTACTTTGGTTCCCAAGATCAAGGAGGGTAATACAATTAAACAATAGGTAAATCTGCTTTCTTAATTGGACTACTCCTCCGGCCCCACCGAGTTTGTCACCTTAGAGCCCTCCGTATTTTTCGATGTTTGCCTTTATTCAAATTTTTTCACAAATATAATTTATTTTGTTACTTAATTTTATTTTATCAATAAAGATACTTGAATATTGATTAATTTATTTTATGATTTGCATAAATATTTTGAATAAGACGGATGGTCAAACATGAAGTTTAAAAGTCAAAAAACGATGAACCCATGGGATGAGGGAGTATAAGGGATTACTCAAAAGTTGCAAAGAAGGTGATTGGGCGCTTTAACTGCCGTTCCAAATAGATTGGGCCTGGAATCGGCTAGATTTGGGATTGGGAGGAGAGGAGGGAGGAGAGGACGGCGGCGGCGGGCGGGAGCTGGTGGGTGGCGGTTAGCCGCCGCGGCCGCTGATGGCGCTGCGCGCGACGCCAAGTGGGCGCGGTGGGCGGCGGCGTGGCAAAGGGCGGCACGGGGTGGAGGAAAGGGGAGAGTGAGAAGAGATGTGTAAATCTTATTTATTTGTTGCCCCGAAGAAAAGCTGTGCACTCTTACTTATAGCCTCGCTTATTGGGACTTGTATTCAAGCAATCTCTAAAGGTTTTCTTATAGATTGGAATAGCCTTTTACAAGCATGTCCTTTTTATTTATTTCCTAATAAGGGTCTCCTTATAGATGAGATAGCCCCTGCACACCAAAAAAACACCTAAAGATAATCCTAGATATTTTCCTCCTTTTCTCCCAATTAGTTGCCGGGCGAATCCGGCTTTAAGGGGGGGACGGAAGGGCGGGCGCGAGCCAGTGGGCGGGCGGCGCCTCCTGGGCCGGGCCTGTCCTCCCGGCCCTATTTCTTGGGTCGTGTGACATTCCCCTTCCAACCGCCGCCCCTCGGCTGATGAAAGTCCATTCAAGGACACTGGTGGAGATCGGTTGTCCCGAAACGATGAGCTCAACTCAGCAGCGAGTCGCCTCTACCGGGTTCCTCGAGGATCATGCTGTCCCCGGTTCGCTTGGGATCAAAACTCCGTGAGATAGTGAAGGTTGCCGATGTAGCCGCGGGAAGATGTAGCGGTGGATCGCACGCCCCTCGCTGCGGAAGCCGCCCGACGACGGGCCGCCAGAGGAGTTCCTCGACGCCTACATCTAGGTGCCGATGCACCATGTCGCCGGGGCTCTCTTCAGAACAAGAAACGCCATTGGGTGGAGCGCTGGACGAGAGCTGAAGTAGACGCCTATATAGTGATGTTTGGGCGCTTTTGCAAGTAGTGAGGAGTAGCAGACCCAAGTTCAACATCGCATCGCATGAAGGAGCCTGCAACGTCGTGACGGGCTGCAGAGCCGGTGAGCGCGCCCTCTCGGATCATAGCCGATGTGGACATTGTCGACTGTGAGGAAGAGGCGTATCCATGCCGCTCGAGGAAGACGACTCGGCCGGGCCGACGTGGTGGCGCTCGCCATATGCCGCCTAAAGAGGATGGCGGCGCCGTGATGCCGTCTGGCTCGGCTGTGGCTCCTCAAGGCGCAGGAAGTTCGCCCCCGCTAATCCCGCCTCAAGCAAGGCCTCCGCAAGTCTCGCAAGCAGTGGAGAGGAGCCGGAAGGTAGAGCGCGCCGGCCGGCGAGGAGGAGGCTGCCTTCGAAAAGTGTCCATGCTGGAGCAAACGCCGCCCGCAGACGCCGAGAGGGCGACGCGGCGTATAGGTGCCGATCCTCCAATGTAGTCTCGGGCGTAGCTGGGACGTAAGACTCGCATGGATGTGTCGAGAGGTCCGAGCGGGCCGCATGCCTCGCAACGCTTCCTCGGGTCGCAGTCGTAGAGCGCATTTGATGCCGCCGAAGATGCTCGACGGGAGGAGTGCCGTGGCTGCGCCTCGCTACGAGGGGGTGGAGCCGGCGAACGTGCGCTTCCGCGATCTCACGGTAGTACCGCACCGCGGGTCGCGGTCTCCTACGCCACGCCGCTCGCTTGCCGCACCAAGGCATGCGTCAGTGATGACGTCTGACGCCCCGCCTCAGCGCATGCGACGTAGGGCGCCGGCTGTCGGCTGTGCCGGGCGCCGAGGGCGTAGTGGTACGCCAAGGTGGCGGCGCGCATGCGTAGACGTGGCGCCGCGGTGCTGGTAATCAAGACACTGACCGGCCGAAGTCCGGAGGCCTCGCTGGTCACCACACGCCGGGGTCGATGTAGCTATGCGCTGCTCCCGAGTCGACGGCGATGTTGACGCCCGTGCCCCGTGATCGGCACCGACGCAGGTAGAGAGAATGAGCACCACGCACGGGAGTCGGGGTCCCCGTGAGGACCTTCAGATCACGCGGCTCTCTTGACGCCCCGCTAGTGGGCGTTTGTCGTCGCCGTTAGTGTAGTCGCTGAAGATCGTGATGTCGAAGAGATGCTTGCACTTGTGACCCCGCGTGAGAACGGCTCATCACTAGCTTGAAGCGCAGACTCGCCTTGCGCCGCTCGCCATCTCTTCGTGTCACCGCTTGAACGGCCGAAGTCGGTCGCTGGACGAGGGTGCTCGGGCGCTGCCAGGCAAGGGCGCAGGGGCCCCCGCCCTTTGCCTCGCGGCCGGCTTGCCGGGTGTTGTAGAGGATGGCGAGGCGCCGCCAGACGCCTCGGGCGTAGAGACATGGCTGCCTCCATGTCCTTGGATTCTGAGACTCTGACGCCCGCCTTGAGCGGTTCGCCCAAGCCCGCTGTAGATGCTGACTCTGCCGCTGTCGCCGAGGTTGCCTCGCCCTCGCGCTACGTGTGCTGTGAACTCGCCCGTATACTCATCGATGGTGCCTCGCCTTCCTTAGTGATGCCGCTCACCTGCCGGATTGCGCCGTTCGACCGGCCAAAGCGCCGTTGACATATATGGGCGAAAGCTTGTCCAATCCGCCACCCGCTTTCTCCCCCGGGACGACTCATGTACCATTGTTGAGCTCCGCCCGTGAGATGATAGGAGGCGTACTAGACTTGCTTTTCGTTGTCGGGCGTACCTTGTCCTCTCGAAGAATTGTTCGCAAACTGGTTGATCCATGGGAGGGGATCCTCCTTTCCATCATAAGTTGGGAAGGGACGGTTTGTGCAGACGGGAGCGAGCCGGTAGCAGGTGTCGGCCCGAGGTGGAGGCGGCGGCGCGTGATGCGCCTCGATGGCGGCGCCGCCGGGCGCTAGACCCGAGGCTTCAAGTAGCACTCATCGAGTTCGCCGATCACCGCGTGACTTGATTGTCCTCGGGTTACGCTTTGCCATCAGTCCCGCTTCTTGATGAAGTCGCTGGGTCGCCGTCTCGAACATTGCCCCTCATCTCGATCTCGGCTTCACGGAGTTGTTGACCGGTGTTTGAGCCGCTGGCGGATCCTCGCTCGAGAAGATAGAGAGCCGACCGCCGATCTTGTCCATCCTCGGCTGCTGATCTTGGCGCACCTCGCCCTCCCGCCAAGTTCTTCAAAGACCGTCTTGGATTCGTCGTCCATGGTGGTGGGTGGATCGTAGTGGTCTCCGGATACCAGCCGTCGGGTTCGAGCTAGATTGGGCCGGAACCGACACGTGAGATTTGGGGATTGGGAGGAGGGAGGAGGAGGACGAGGGCGATGTGGTGGAGGATGGCAGCAAGGCGAGGTCACGGCGGTATGCATGCCCAGCGCATGGCGCGCGCGTGGCGGGCGGCAAGAGGCGCTGGCTACGGGCGAAGCGCGTGGAGGGAAAGGGAGGCGGGAAGATGGGATAAAAATTCTTTATTTGCTTGTTGCCACCCTGAAGATTTCGTAGCACCTTTACTTATATAGCCCGGCTATTGGGACTTGTATCTCAAGCAATCTCTAAAGGTTTCCTTATAGATTGGAATACCTTTTACAAGCTTGTATCCTATTTTATTTATTTATTTCCTAATAAGGAGGCTCTCCCTTTATAGATGAGATAGCCCCTTGCACACCAAAACACCTAAAAGATATAACTTAGATATAATACTCTACGAAATCACCGAAATGTTTTTAAATTATAAATAGCTTTGACTTTTTGTTATCTATTTAGTTATGTATCTAGACATACAATGATATGAAACAAATTATAAGTAGCACAATTTTTGGCTTTTTTCTCAAATTATGGATATAATAATATGCTTAGAAACATAACTAAATAGATGAACAAAAAAGTCAAAGTGACTTATAATTTAAAACGGGAATACAAGTGTAGATACTTATATGGTTAAATCAAAGTAAAAGTCAAAACGGCTTAACTTGAAACAGTGAGAGTAGCATTTAATTAGTTGTATACTCTTCTTCCAGGTCAACGTAAAGCTATCCACACGGAAGAGATGAGCATCATCAGTAGAGTACACAGGATTAAAAATCAGACATGCATTCATCAGCGGCTGAAGTTAACTGCACGGATCAAACTAAAATATATATGTATTAATTAAAACCATGGGCTATGAAACAAAACCAAAACTGAAATTAAACCTTGCAATGTTTTGTTCAGTCTTTCTGTGGATTGTATGTAGCCAAGAAGGTGGTGGGCCAGACAAGAAGAAAAAGTTTGATATCTAGGTATGAGGGCGCCCAAAAGCTAGGCGACGCCGACACCCACGATGCGTGGCCACGCCGGCCGCACCACTCTGACCCCCGTTGCGACTCCTTCCCCTCTCCCTTGCTCATCCCGGGATCCCCTCGCCCTCCTCGCTTGCCCTATGGAGAGCACTTCACCCACACCGCCCTCCATCGACGCTCCTCCTCCCAACGACGGTGGAGGGCCTCTCAGATCTGATTGGAGGTCGCCGGATTTGGCGGGCGCCGCCGGATCCACGCCGCCCAGGCAAGGCGGGGCGGCGCGGTTGGCGGCCCGGGCGGCGCCACCCGGAAAACACATGGCATGGCGCCGCCTCGCGGGGCTCTCAAGGGCGGATCCACGACTACCTCCCCAACATCGACGCCCCCGTGGTCTCTCACGAAGAGCCCGTAGATGGCAGAGGGCACCTAAGGTTAAGGCCCGTGTAACACCCTAGTGTTAAGCATGTCATTAGCACATGCATTTTCATTACCATAAACATCATTAGCGTGCATGCATCTATCATTTATATCTGTTTTGCTTCTCATTGCATGCTATGCTTTGCCTTGTTATTTCATGTATGAAATGTTTGCATAATTAGTTGTTTAATGTTTATTTATTCTTAGCTATGTTTATAAGATGTTTTAGAGCAAGGTTGATGTTGGTCATGTCTTCTAATTAGGTTTTATAATAGTAGTTTGACTTGATTTGACCCTGTTTGACTTTGGAAGCACTTTGTCTTGTTTTGCTTAAAAGTCCTAGCTAGGGTTTATGCATGTGTGTGCACCCTTCATGAATTGTGTAGGTAATTTAGTATAGAACAAAAGGTGTTATAGGATCGTCTCATGAAAGTGGGTGGATCGTGTTGAAAAGTCGAAAAATAGTTTGATTTGAATGCAAATTAGGGTTTGTTTGACCTTTAGAGTAACCGTGCTTCCGATTGATCGTAGTTTCCAAACTAGGCCGAATTAGGAGAAAGTTTGTATACGTGTTTTGCTCAGAATTTCGTAAGGAACGTTTCATTCAATTGGAGTTTTTGCTGAATCAGCACAGATCTCGAGGCACAGCAGGAAACAGCTTGATTAGGGTTTGGTTTTCAGTCTTTAGTGACGCTACTGCTTTGGGCCGTCTCTGAAAATCCGGCCGGCCACCCTGCCACCTCACCCTGCCGCGCACGCCGCGTGGCGTCGATCTCCTGCCATCCCCTGCCACGTCCGTGCCTTGAAGGAGAAGCCGAGAGCGTCCCGTGCTTGCCAAGCCGTCCCCCTGCCTCTCCCTTTTCCCTCCCGCGGACAGCAGCAACAGCAAGCAGCCGCAGCGCCGCCGTGGCCGTCACCGGCACTCGCCGCGCCGAGCTCGCTCATCCCCGCGCCCCAGCCTCCCAAATCTCGCCTACAACGTCGCCATCCCCCTCCACCTTGCCGTCCAAGCCGCCGAGCCATGGGAGCCGTAGAACGCGCGCATCGCGCGGATTCCCGACCACGCCGGAATCCGGCCGCCATGGCACCGCCGCCGCGCAACACGCCCATGACCGCACAACCGTCCGATTCCACGCGTTCACGACCTCGCTGCCTCGTGCACCACCTCCCCGACCCAATCGCCGTCCAAAACGAGCCTAGGAACGGCCCAATCGGGCGACCCCATCGCCGCCGTCCCGCCGGAGAGCGCCGCCGCTCTCTGCTCGCCGTGGCCAGCCCCCGTCCCGTGCCTCTCCATCCATCCTAGCGCGAGCATCGTGTCCGCCGCCTCGACCTACTGATGCTCAAACGCCCGTCTGTCGAGCCAATCCGAGACCCGGTTCGCCGGAACGCGGCTGCTCCGCCGTTGCCGCGCCGCCGCGTCGGCATCCCCGCCGTCGAACGCCACCCCTTCGCCGTTCCTAGCCACCAAGTCGTGGGTCCGGTCTGCCTCGACCCCAGGAAGCCCATGCTCACCTCGCCTGCCCGCCTCATCGCCGGAAACGGCGAAAACGCCGACATGCAGCGCCGCCGTCCATCGTAGCCCGCGCCACGGCCACCAATTGATCCGCCTCGACGAGTAGGTCACGCCGGTGCCCCTGGCTCGCCGGAAAGCTCACCGACGGCGGAGATCCGGCCAGTCCAGCGCCGCCCCCTGTTTCTGTGTCGCTGACGAGCGGGCCCCAGCTGTCAGCAGTATATCCTTTATCTTTTTCTATTTTTCAGAATTTCATGCATGGCTTGTAAATTTCATATCTTGCTCATTTTAAGTCCTTTTTGAGCGAGACAAATTTTGTTGTGCTTGTTATGCTCTGATCTATGATATAAAATTATAAGATGATGTTTTCTGATAGTTTTTATATTCATTTATATTTATGCTAGTAATTGCCATGAAAATAGATAAATGTGTATCTTTCTTTTTGGTGCATGATAAAATAGTGGTCCCTGTACAAAATGTTCATATTTTGTGATGCACATCATGGGAAAAATATGTTTGACCCTAGGTTCTGTGGTGGAAATATGATTTTTTGATTTATGTGCTATTTACCATGCTTTCTCAGGAAATTCATAGAAAAATAATTAATAGGGTTTTTGCCATGATAATTTTTGTACATGCATTTGTTACTGTTATGAAGCATTTCATGTTCATGGTTAGGCAGTTTCATACTTTTCATAGTATAAAGTATTTTCATGCATAGATTTATTGCTAGCTTGTCATTTTTGTGTAGGACAGCATATGCATGATCTTGCCATGACATTTTTTTTATGATAGCCTTTGTAGACCAGTAGCATGCTCCTATAATTTTTGTAGAATTTCCTGAGGTGTTTATGTATTTATCATAATTGTGGTGCCTAGGAAATACCCTAGAAATGCATGTTTATATTAGGGTAAAATGTTTTGGTTGGTTTACTATTTGTTCCTAGCATGATTAGGACCTGTTGATGTGCTTAGTTTGATAGCCATGTGCTTTTTGTCAATTTATTAATCCTAGCCTTTATATTTAAAGTGTGTATATGTAGTGATTATTTAGGGAATGTCATTTCATGTGTATTAGTTTATCCTTTGACTTGTACAGTAGGTTTATTTGATAGATAATGACATGGTTTGCTTGCTTGGGTAAGAGTTGCATGTATAGTTTGCAAGTTATGGTGGTTGCATGTAGCTTGATGGATTAGAATCAGGGCCTCTGTCCTTACTGTTTTTGTGGCTGATGATGTCAGAATCAAGTCGAGTTGGTATGGAATGTTTTGTAGATAATTTCGTTAGCTTTCCAACGAATATTTGTTTCTTTGCATTTAGAGTTATAGAACTCCACGTATGCTTGTTTTATCGTGGCATGTCTACAAATTTTGCCCTTTCGATTGATTAAGTGAAATATGGTGTTTGCTTGATGTAGGTTATTAGGGTTTCTTGTGTAGTTATAATTGTGTTTTCGCGGAAGAGATATCCACTTACTAATATCATACATCGTAATGCATTCATCCACTCCTTGTAAATCATGCATTCCTTAATATTCATCCTTGCATACACGTTCATATTGGATCGAAAGAGAGAGAGAGCACGAGGAAATCAAGGAGCAGTGGAGAGGAGAGGTACAGCAAGAAGGAGGTTCACGGAGAAGTAGAACATGTCGTCAAGTTGCTGAAGTGCCCAAGGCATCTTCTAACCCTCTTCTCGAAGGCAAGCCCAGGTGCATCTTTGCCCTTTCCTATGCTTTCTAACTAAATTGTTTTGCGTCCTTTTTATACGTTGATGCATTAAGTATAGGAAATGGTTGAAACCGTTGATGCACATATATCCTTGTTGAAGTTGTTATCTGTCCTATTTGGAGGTCTAGGTTATAAATGCTCGGTATGGTGATTGCAGTGAGACAAAGTGATTAGGTCACTTGAGAGGATGTTGTGGTTAGTCACATGGGTGACTAACAATTTCTTCTTGAGAACCCGATTAATAAAACATGTTTAGATTTGGATGGATATTGTGGTCCTTCCATCCGGTCGATTAAGGACTCATACTTTGCAATGCCGTGGATCGGAAGTTGAACGTACTGTTCATATAGTAGGCTCCGCTGGGTCGTGAGCCACGAAGCTCGTGGGAATGTTAGGGGCCGGCTTTGCTCGCTTTATCGCTCCTCCTTTGGCGTGGTAGGTGGGGGATCGATTGGGCACAAGAAGATGAACACGGCGTCGTCTTCGTTGCTCGCTCACTTGGTGGCCCGAGAAGGAGGGGGTAGCCCGGCAAGACCGAGACTTTACGTCCCGTAACGTCCCGGGAGTGATCGGGTCTGCAAATCATGATGTAGACCTCGGTTTATGACGAGGGTATTCGCCATCCGGGTTTGCAATCGATTCGAATCGCCATCTCTCCCGGATAGTGAGAACTCGGGATGCTTCCACGGCAATGTAGTCTTAATATCACAATATATGTTATATTCTCATGTTGTTGCTATTAAAATAATGATCAAGTTACTTATGTTGTTATTTATATCGTGAGCATATGTCTTTAACCTTGACTATACTGGGATCTATGGTTATGTATATAATAAATAACCTTTTAACTTGGAAGAATTCAAGTAGCATGTGTAGGCTCACTAATCAACCTTATTTTTCGAATTAAATGTGAGTCGGCCGACTCCGGATAAAGCCAAGCATGATCTTGGAGTCTTTTCCTTATTTTACGGTTTTCAGACGGGTAAGTCTTGCGGAGTACAATTGAGTACTCACGGGTTAATTCCCGATGTTGCGGGTGACTCCGTCTAGCATGATTCGAGCCGGTTTGTGTGTTCTTTGTGGTGAAGAATAATGCCTAGGCATGGCAATCTCTATATTTCTGTCTAGTGCTATTACGGGGTTGACACTATGTTGGCACTATCTTATTTTTATTTCCATTTGTACAACTATTTGGTTTCGAAAATTATATGCTTCCGCACTCTAAACTACTTTGTAAATAAATGTGTACATTGCACTCTGATTATAATATATTGAATTTGGTTTAAGATACCTGCGGATTTGAACTACTGAGCTCAATGATCCTTGTTGTGTTGTTGATGAGTTTGAAATCACTCGGAGATTTTCGGAATACCGGGTTTATATGGACTCAAGTGTAGATCGCGATTGCTTCGGTAATTGCGAATTATACTTAATTTCTTATAAATTGGTCGGCTGCATCGTCACAGCCAAGGGCGGTACGGACAACGCCGTCAGGGAAGAAGGCAAGTCCCGCCGCCGCGCTGTCTTTGCCCTCACCACCACCAGTGTGGAATACAGATATTCCGGCTGTCATTAATGGGGACCAATTCAAAACAAAAGCCCATCAGAAGATAGGCCGAATCCACGAACGAGCGATCAGGACAGGCCCCGCTCACCTCGGTCGAGCTTGACCCGCGGGCGCCTCTCCGTCTCGAACAAGCTCCCTCCGAGACGAGCTCTCCGGGCGCGAGATCGAGGTCGACCCAACGTCCGTTCTCCACCTCGAACGAACTCTCGCGGACACGAGTTCGTCGAGCAGCCCTGAGCTTGAGCTCAATCGACAAGCTCCCCTCTGTCTCAAACGAGCTCTCGGGTTATGCAGTTCCCATCCGACAAGAGACACGGGTCACGACGTTGGTCGATACGGCCGCGGCTACTTGTCGGGTGCCGCAGCCTCTAGGGCAAGATATCGCCAGGAGAACAAGATCCTCAGCGGCACGCGCGGTATGGGTGGTCGTCACGTCATGCCGCGCCGAACACAACGGACAAACGCTACAAGACAAAGGCGACCTCGACGACGGCAGCCTGAGCTCCCCGCCGAGCTCTCCTAACCCACATTTTCCCCGCGACACAAGGTACGAGCATTTACGCCCGGCGGCGCCACCGCAGCCCGGAAGGCGGACGGACAGCGGCGCGCGGCCTGGCGCTTGACAAGACATATAGGCGACGACGGCGGCGCAGCGAGCTCAGGTGCTTCTTCCATCGCCGACCACCGAGCTCCGAGCTCGATGGCCGAATGTACG
This sequence comes from Hyparrhenia diplandra, assembly GCA_015847255.1. Classification (NCBI taxonomy): domain Eukaryota; kingdom Viridiplantae; phylum Streptophyta; class Magnoliopsida; order Poales; family Poaceae; genus Hyparrhenia; species Hyparrhenia diplandra. Next base: position 11,551 of record JADLZK010012696.1, read on the forward strand.
GGACCTCGGAATATGGAGCCACCCCTATGAAATCTACCCCGACCGGCGGGTAGGCTGCGGCGTAGGGCGGCGATGACGCGCGCACGCCGGGCGGTCCGGCGTGCCCTGCAAACCAGCGACATTTTCCTCTTCACCCCTCAAACTTGCATTTCCTCTCCTCCTGAGTCCCTCTCTCGGTGGCCTCTTGTACACCCTCCTTGCAACTATAAAAGGGAGGTCTTGGCCATTGGGAGAGGGTAAGCTCTCCAGCACACAAGCATACTAGCTTACGACACACCCGATCTCCCGCATTCACAGAGACTTGGGAGCTCATCTCCCTCTCTCGCCCGCTTGTACTCGCCCCCGTACGAGCGTTTGAGCTCAGATAGTGCAAACCACTGGACTAGGGTGCGCCGATTAGCCCCCGAACCAGTATAAATCCTTGTCATTGTCTCTTGAGTTAGGCCCTCAAAGTTCACACTAGCCAAACGATTACTGTGACCGTGGCATTCGACCACGACAACCAGTGAAGCTCATCCAAGGCGCGTGCGAGGCTCTCAAGGGCGGATCCACGACTGCCTCCTTGACATCGACGCCCTGCTTGCCAATCCGGCCGGGGGTCCGCTGGGTCTTCGTCCGGTGGGCCGCCACACCTCCACCGTCATCCGGCTGCGGGTGGCCTCGCCAACACCTCCGCCATGGAGTCGACCAGCCTCCCCGCCCGAGCACGGTGAGCGCGATCGCGAGCAAAGTGCGGTGTGCCCAAACGCCCAGCCATCGACCTCGAACGTGACGCCCGAGCCGCCGTCGCTTCCAACCCGGCGGCTAGAGCCGGGTCACGACATCACATGGCGGTGGTGGTGGTGCGGTCTTGGTCGCGACCCATGCAAGACGATGACCCCGCACATGTACGTCACGTGGCCGCCGCCGTCAGGCGTCGACGACTCCAGCTCTCGGTCCCTTTCACCACACGGAGCGGCTCTAGCCCTCTGGCGCCTATTGGCAGCTTGGGAGTTGACAAGACTATATCGATGATTGTTGATAGGACGTTGTTGTCTATCGTTTGGCCATACCCTACATCCCGTGCCTCCTTTTTCTATCGATGATTGATAGATCCGTTGCTGCCCCGCCCCGTCGGACGTCTCCACGTTTAATTTTCTCAAAAGAAGATTCTTCCTTTGGCTTTAATTTGAGGTTTGGTTGCCCCAAACGAAAATAGTTCACCTAAAATACATTAAGAGTAAAATACAAATCGGTCCTTAAACTTTTCATGGTGTGTCACCCGGTCCATAAACTTTTTAAAGTATGTCATCATGGTAGCTAAACTTGATTTGGGTCTCTAATCACCGCATAACGGATCTCGATTAAAAACAACAGACCAATAGTCGAACTCTTTTGCATTAAAAAACAGAGTTGTGGGTTGAAAAAGAACAACCTCCTCAACGGAACCGATGCATGTTAATAAACCGAGCTCCTCACTCGATCGCTCAATTAGAGGATTCATCGCCTAAAATAAGCCGAACTAAAAACTGATGCTTGCTAAAAAAAGAGTAAAATACAAATCCGGTTCTTAAACTTTTCATCGGGTGTCACCCGGTCCATAAACTTTTAAAGTATGTCATCATAGTGCCTAAACTTAATTTGGGTCTCTAATCGGCCAGATTAAGGACCCATGACACACGATGGTGAGATGCATGCTAAGTAGACCAACTGCCGAACCGATGCATGCTAACCAAAGCGCCGTTAGGAAACTGAATCTGCGGCACCCGCGAGTAAACTGAATCGCCCGCCGAGAGAACGGCCTATTTGGCTGCTAATGACGTCACCAGCGTGCGTCATGGGTCCTTAACGGCCGATTAGAGACCCAAATCAAGTTTAGACACTATGATGACATACTTTAAGAGTTTATGGACCGGGGTGACACTCTATGAAAAGTTTAAGAACCGGATTTGTATTTTATTCATACATTAATTACGCATGATTGCATGAATATTGGATGCAAATGTTTCAAAAAAAAAATATTTATTTTTATATGATATAAGCAAAATTTGCCATGCGTTGCAATATACAACAATTACGGAAATAACTTATTGAGACATGAGATTAGTCTTATGTTCCAATTTATTTTAGAATATTTGAATTTGAATGCAGACTTTTATATTTTATACTTAAAAAGGGAAAAAGAAAAAAGAAAAAAGAACCGCACTATCCTATCTAGGGGCCAGGGGCTCGGCATCGCCGCCGCCAGCCTCACTCGTCTCTCCCGACGCCGCCTCGGGTCCACCCCTCCCAGCGCCAGCCTCGCCGTTCGTGCCGAGCTCCTCCGGTGCCGGCATCCACGCTGGCCTCCTTGCCTCTCAGCGCGGCTGTCTTCTCACCCGGCCTCACCGCTTCCAGGGCCGGCCATAGGCCGTACCACCACCCCGTCCACCTGGCCTCACCGCTTGTAGGACCTACCACCACCCGGCCGTTGCGGAGCGCCGCTACAGCCTAGTGCGCCTTGCTGCCGCCGTCGTGGCCTTCGCCGACGCCGCCGCCCTGGTGGGCTCCGATCTCGCCGACTTCGTCCAGTCCCGCAGCGTCAAGCAGGCTTCCTTGATTTTTGACTCAGTATGTTTCTATTTGATTCGGTCTACTTGTCCATGTTGGTTTCGATTTGGTCCATGTGGATTTCCAATTTCTTTTCTGTTTCGTGAACGCGGGACTTGGACGAAATCTGTGATTAAGGCTGGACGCCTGAAATTTTGGCGTTTTATTATTAGGTAGAGATTCAATCAGCTATGCCAGCAATTTATTTGTTGATTGATTCATTTACTCGGCTGTGATCTCCTCCACATTGCAGATACAAGAATGAGCAACATTGTCTAAGCACATTGTCCAGACATCTAAGGCAAAGCAATGCTGCACCTGCACCACCACAGTCCACTTGTCTCTCGGCATGGTGTAATTTGTCCACCGACTAGGTTTGCTTGCTCTTCCATATGCAATAAGGCAAACAACAGAACCACCGCTTTGCAATCAACCAACAATGCAAAGTTGCTCCTTCTGCGGGGGTGGTCTTCTACAAGGCCGCGAATCACCACTGTTGCCACCACTGTTGCCAGTGGCCAGTCAGTACCAGGATACACACCTGATGATGGCGATCAGTGCCTAGAAACAGACAACAAAATCTCTTTTCCTACTGTAAAGGAGGCTGTGATGTAAGACTATATACATTCCACTGTAACTCTATAATAGCCGCTTTGGTTTTACCATGTCCCTTGTTCTTTAGACTGGTAGGCTACAGCTATGTTGCTCTGTATCTTAATGTCTTACATTTCTAATGATGATATAAGTGTGCCTTTTCTAACGATCAGATGAATAAACAGCAGCCTGAATTCTGTGGGTGTCAGAAGTGAGCTAATTCTTCTAGCTCTACCAGCAGTCTTGGGTCAAGCTATTGATCCAATGGCGCAACTTATGGAGACTGCATACATTGGTAGATTAGGTACCTCCTTTACTAGCAATATCTTGCTTCTTTTCAAAGTCTGTCAGACTGTAAGTTCATTGCCATAAGCCATCCAATGTACTTAATTCTCAATACTTCTGTTTCATTGGAAGTAGATTTTATACCTTATGTAAGATAATATGGTAATGACGCCCAGCTTTGTCACTTCGTGGCATTATTTCTAAAAAGAAAAAAAAAAGCTGGTAGAAACTTCTGTAACTGCAACATTAGCTACAAGCCCACACTATAGCATGACTGAACTCAAAGAACATTTCTGTTTCTGTCTATATCAAGAAGACTATTTGGAATGCCACAATTGTGCTGTATATTATTCCATTTAATACCTCTTATTATCTATCCTTGTTTTTATGGAATGGGCATATTATATTAATGCATCAACTCATCACTAGAATACTGCTATAGATCTGCATGATAACTGCACACCTGAAACAACAGATTTTCTGGCCCTAGCGTGGCAGTTACAGATGCATATCACATTATTATGTGGAAATGCACATGAGTTTGTCCTTATTATCTAGAAGATTGTTCATTCTGTAAACTGTCATGCAGAACCTAGGTGTGTTAAAGAATGTCATATGGACTTGTCTGTCCTACTGGAAAGATGTTTTGTACTCTTTACTTACTGCATAAAAGCATCAGTTACCTCTTTTCTTTCTCACCTTTTGCATATTTTCTGAAAGGTGCATTGGAATTGGCTTCGGCTGGTATTGGTATATCCATTTTTAATATTGTGTCAAAGATCTTCAACATTCCACTGTTGAGCATTGCAACCTCATTTGTGGCAGAGGATATTTCTAGGAGTGCTACCAAGCATCCTAGTTCAGGTAGCTGAATCATTAGATAAATGACATTTTTTTAACCTCACAAATAGTTATGTATCTGTTATGTGCTTGCTTTATAATTCAGGGTTTGCATCTGACTTCCGATATAATTGCAGGCAAATTGAGCTGGCATCTGTATCATCTGCTCTGATCTTAGCTGCTGGAATTGGTATAATGGAAGCATTAGCATTGTTCCTAGGATCAGGATTGTTTCTTAAACTAATGGGCGTGTCACCTGTATGTTTTAAATTATGATCTTATTTTCATGTTTTCACTCCATGTTATAGGGAATAACATTTTTCTACTACATTATTGGCAATGATCCTTTAACTGGATAAAAAAAATAAGTAATTTTGCACCTGTTGCAGTTAGCTAGATATCTCATACTAGTATTTATACAGGTCTCTCCAATGCATAGACCTGCAAAACTCTTTTCTTTCATTGAGAGCTCTCGAGCACCTGCAAATGTGATTATGTTGGCAGTCCAAGGTATCTTTCGGGATTCAAGGATACAAAAACTCCGGTGTTTTATATAGGTAACTACAAAGAAATACTATATATTACAATTACATCACCTTTCCTCGTTTTTCTATGGGGAAATTGGTAAAACCACCTCATATGTCACTCTGATTTTGAGATTTCTCCAAAGGGTGTCGTTGCAAACGCCCAACCCTGCACTTGGCCCCACTGCAGAAACCACCCTACCGTACCCATGCTCAGTCGATTTCACTCATGGTTGACTCAGACACCTTGGCCTGTACTGGCTCCATGCTGACAAAAACAGGTGGAATCAGCTGAACGTAACCAAAATGGTGTGTAGAGGCTTTGGCAATTTTCTCATTTTTACACTGGCACATGAGCACTGCGAAGTACGCTTTGATGCAAGTAACAGCGTGTTGCCATATAGCTAAGTTCATGGTTCCCATTTGACATTGTTTTACCGCTCCTACCTGATATTCCCAGTAGTTCTGTCTATTGTGCTATGGAATATCTTATCATTCTCCCGGTGGTGGGGCATTGCTATTAGTCTCCCTAAGGAGATTGGCAAAGGCCTTAACTCTCTAATCATTGTTGTTGCATGGGAGATATGGAAACATAGGAACATCATTGCCTTTGAAGGTGGCTAATGAAAGTAGCATGTGGATTGGCTGGCGCCCTGGGCTTCCACGAGCTCCTCTTTAGGTCACTAGACCCTGATCCTTGAGGGTGGTTGCAGGTGGGCTGGTTGTGGTCGTCCCTTAGCTTGGCACATCTTTTGTAGTCTCGTGTGTGTCGGTGTGTTAGTAGGGGCTTCCTTTAGCCTCTCCCTTTTCTGTATACAGTTTGTACCTTCTTTCTTTCTTATAATGCAATGACACAGATATCTCTTGTGTTGCTCAAGAAAAAAAAGAATCTTATAATGTTCCATTCTCAGTGTTGTAAATCATGTTATTCCTTTTATACTTTAAATGTGGATGCGGTTTATTTGCAAAGTTCCATTTGAACTTTATTCTTCCACTGTCTGTTGCCAAACCCTGTGTTCTTCCAGTTCATGATTCCTGTTTCATTTTCATACCCTGTAGGTTTGGGCAATCTTTCCGCTGTAGCCCTACTTCCTCTACTGATATATGGCTTTCAACTTGGCATAACTGGTGCTGCAATTTCTACAGTTGCGTCCCAGTAAGTTCCTATCAGTGGTAATAAATTTGGATCTCTGACAGGACTTTTGCTAGTTACACTTTGAGTTTGTCTAACAACGGTTCCATTCACGATGCAGATACATTATTACAGTTCTTCTTCTTCGGTCTCTAAGTAAAAGAGCTGTTTTGCTTCCTCCAGGAATAGATCAGTTAGAGTTTGGTGGATATCTAAAATCTGGTGAATGTCTGCTGCAGCCACCCCACTAGTTAATTTTACTCAGTTTTGGGTTTCTGGTGCATTCTATACGAGACTTCTTCATAATGTGTTTTTACCGGCTTTCATAGCATCTTTTGGTATACTCATTGTCCAATTTGTCAGAGTTTGGATCTTTCTTGCTTGGATCTTCTGTTTTGGTTAATTTAGAAGTTTGAACCATTGATAATTCCATTTTTGCCAGCATGATGCATTTAATTTGGTCCAGCTCGACTCTGAAAAGTAGGAAAAGGGCACTGAATGTCTGCGTAGGCTTGTAGAAAAAAGATCACATTGTCCTTTATGAAGTCCTCATTCTCTAGCCACTTGTATATATCTTCACCATCAGCCAATCAATTAGCTAACATATGGGTGTTGTGTCATTTTAAATCAGTTAACTGTTTTTAGGAGGAATATTTATGGATCTGATTCATGCAACTAGGGGAAAAGAGAACCAGTATTTTCAAACACCATAAAGTTTGCCGTAAGTGGTAAAAATCATGAGTCTAATCTATAGTGTATGGGGGTGCAAAAGGTCTTAGTTTGGCCATGATTTTTTTCTTAGGTCGCTAGTTGAGTTTTTTTTGGATTTTTTTATCTTATTTTTTTTGGACCTTGCCCTAATGGGCTTGTGTGAGTCTTTTTAGCTCCTCTTTTCTTCATCATAATACAATGGCGCAGCTCTCTTGGCGTTTGAGAAAAAGTAAGTTGTAATCCATGCCTACAGCATACAGTCCTAAGTCCTTTGAGATCTCATGTCAACCTTCTGGGCACTAATACACTCATGTTCTGTTTTCCTTATTGTTTGGGTATCTTTACTTTTATCATCTATGTATGCTTGGGTATCTTTACTTTTATCATCTATGTATGCTTGGGTTTGTAGGTGGCATGCTGTTAGGAAGAACTCTTTCAATTCTGTTAACTATGACCATTGGTACATCAATGGCTGCTCGGCAAGGCCCAACAGCAATGGCTGCTCATCAGATTTGTTTGCAAGTATGGCTTGCTGTATCTTTGCTTGCAGATGCTTTAGCTGTTTCTGCGCAGGTATGTATGTTCAGTTCTAGAAGTCATCCACCCATTAAAATTGGTTTCCCTAAACTCTGCTGGTCAACTATACTATATGCAGAGCCTGTAAACTTCTAGAACGTACTATTATATACTGAGACTGTTCTAGCTCGATCATCTGATCATGATCTATCAGTTGTTACAGTCCAGCTAAGTTTTCTTCCTCTTTTAGGCGCTGATAGCAAGCTCTTATGCAATATTGGACTACAAAAGGGTTCAAAAGATAACAATGTTTGCTTTGCAGGTGAAATGTATTTCACTTCTTTTTATTAAAGTAGAATTTACGCATATGAATGCACATTTTTACTAATTTTTGTATGTATTTCTCTCTTCCAGATAGGAGTATTTAGTGGATTAGCTTTGGCCATTGGATTGTATGCCTCATTTAACAATATAGCTAGACTATTTACCAGTGACCCAGAGGTCCTAATGGTTGTCAAATCTTGTGCATTGGTAAAAATACTCAACATTACCTGTTAATTTCTTTGTCATTTATGCTTTTTTCTATTTCTGTTCTAATGTTAAATTTTGTTTCAGTTTGTCTGTGGCAGTCAACCAATTAATGCTCTGGCCTTCATCTTTGACGGTCTACATTACGGTGTATCAGATTTTGACTATGTTGCTCAAGCTACTGTATGTTAACTAGTCGTCCAGTCTTTCCATATCCTTTGTTTTTGAATTGGTTATTCATTTCTCGATTGCTCTTTCTATAGATTGTGGTTGGTGTTATGTCTTCACTCGTCCTGTTATGGGCTCCATCTGTATTTGGCCTGGCTGGAGTTTGGGCTGGTTTGACTACACTCATGGGGTTGCGTATGGCTGCAGGCATTCTGAGGTGATTTATGTTTATTATTATTCTACCTTGTACCTCACACAATGCATTTGTGATCCTACAATTTATTTTTTTTCTATTCTATTTTATAATAAAATAATCATACTACGCTGTTCTGTAACCATAGGCTTGTTAACAAAATCTCTCTTCTTTTAGCTTGATGTGGCTTAGCAGTAAAATTGACAATAATAGATGGAAGACTATTACTGCTGCTCATGCAGATTAGATCTTTCACTTGTCATCATGACTTCATTTGTGCAAAATGTTTAATGATCATTAGGAACAGATTTCATCTGTGATCTTGCAGCGATCCTCACTGTTTGTGACACCTCTTAGCTTCAGCTAGATGATAGGAACCGAGGTCCGGGTCCAAGTGGAACGAAGGTTGTAGGTGTGAGTGATGGGAGGTCGGGGCTTGAACATGACGGGCGACGGCGAGGTGCCGTGGTGGTCGCGAGGAGGAGGAAAGAGTCGGTGGCGGCTAGGGCTGCGCGGCTCCCTGAGGGAAGCCGAGCAATTGATCTGCTCTTGCTTAATCTCAATCATCCGATTACAAGGGGTATTTATACCTCTCTCAAAATAAAAGGAATTAAGTAAATACTTTCTATCTGGACTAATTGGGCCTTTAGCCCCTATAACCATCGGCTAACCTAGCCACTATTGGGCTTCCTCCTTGTATACTGTACGCGGTCATAACACTAGATAGGTGAAATTTACGCCATGTACTAACTGCTACTACCTCCGTTTCAAATTATAAGTCGCTTTGACTTTTTTGGTTCATTCATTTTGCTATGGATCTAGACATATTATATCTAGATGCATTGTAAAATGGATGTACCAAAAAGCAAAGCGACTTATAATTTGGATCAGAGGGAGTATGTATTAACTGGCACTTAGTAGCATATCTTCATTTCATGAACATGACACTTTGGCTGGTAAAAAGGCACATTTTTGGAGCTGCTTATTAAATAAACACCCTGACATCTATGTTTTTTAGTTGATGCAATGCATGCTCTGTTTTGCTCTGATATTAATTAGTGAAAACTCACTGGAAAAAAAAAACCTCAGGTTGCTATGGAAATCGGGGCCTTGGTCATTTCTGCATGAGGCGCCATAAGCTGAGGTTTATCAATTATCATCAGCCTGTGCAGTCTAGAGTTGTTACCTTATTGCTGGGAATTTACATCACTGCAAATATTATCCGAGTATCGTGGACTCACTGAAGCTGTTTATCCTGGTACTCCTCTGGCTCAGAACAAAATCTGACTCCATTGCAATTCTTGAGGGAATAAACCAGTCTGCTAGATGGCATGGTTTGGTGAAGGCGAGATACAACGCATCGTGTGGCCCTTATGAACATTGGTGGTGTGACCTTTTTGCTAGATATCAGCTGCGCAGTTTCTCTAGAAGAAGAGATACAAGGGTCATGCATATATAGCTTTGACATAGGTAGCTCAAGGTGTTGGATGCTGATGTGTTTGCGTCATTTCATATATTTCTTGTTTTTGTTGCTAGATGGACGAACGATGGACAGTTTGGACACTCTGTTCAGATAGTGATCGAGGTGCCTCCGAATGGTACTCTATGTAAATTCTTTTAGAACCTTTTTTGTTGATTATTAGGTACATGTTGCATATTTCACGTACGTACACTTGTTGCACGTGCGAATGTGGTTGTTCATGTGTGTAACATGTACAATGGTGCCATAGCTATCCGTCGGGCTCAGCAAGCAGACACGGGCTTTCGTACTTGTACGCCAGCCTGCATCCAAAACTAGTGTTCGCCGCCGGACGCTCATATTTTAAAGCCGATTGAAATGGGACAGCTGCAACGTCAACTCTGGGCTTAATCGAGTGAACCTGTAAGGACTGCATCTCCTACATCTAGTTCTCATATAGATCTTTGTACATGTTGTCTATTAAGCCATCTCAATTTACATGAAAAAAGTGTATGAGATGGTTTATAAGACAACGTAAATGTACTTGCCCTGACTCCTAAGGCCAGTTTGAATCAACTAACCAAATTTTAGTTGGCTAAATTATTTCAACATAATTAAACTTGGGTATGACATAGGTAGCTCAAGGTGTTGGATGCTGATGTGTTTGCGTCATTTCATATATTTCTTGTTTTTGTTGCTAGATGGACGAACGATGGACAGTTTGGACACTCTGTTCAGATAGTGATCGAGGTGCCTCGAGCGGTACTCTATGTAAATTCTTTTTAGAACCTTTTTTGTTGATTATTAGGTACATGTTGCATATTTCACGCACGTACACTTGTTGCACGTGCGAATGTGGTTGTTCATGTGTGTAACATGTACAATGGTGCCATAGCTATCCGTCGGGCTCAAAGCAAGCGCACCACGGGCTTTTTTACTTGGTAATATGCGCCCCCCGCATCCAAAACTAGTGTTCGCCGCCGGACGCTCATATTTTAAAGCCGATTGAAATGGGACAGCTGCAACGTCAACTCTGGGCTTAATCGAGTGAACCTGTAAGGACTGCATCTCCTACATCTAGTTCTCATATAGATCTTTGTACATGTTGTCTATTAAGCCATCTCAATTTACATGAAAAAAAGTGTATGAGATGGTTTATAAGACAACATAAATATTTGCCACGACTCCTAAGGCCGGTTTGAATCAACTAACCAAATTTTAGTTGGCTAAATTATTTCAACATAATTAAACTTGGGTATGACATAGGTAGCTCAAGGTGTTGGATGCTGATGTGTTTGCGTCATTTCATATATTTCTTGTTTTTGTTGCTAGATGGACGAGCGATGGGACAGTTTGGACACTCTGTTCGGATAGTGATCGAGGTGCCTCCGAATGGTACTCTATGTAAATTCTTTTTAGAACCTTTTTGTTGGTTATTAGGTACATGTTGCATATTTCACGTACGTACACTTGTTGCACGCGGCGAATGTGGTTGTTCATGTGTGTAACATGTACAATGGTGCCATAGCTATCCGTCGGGCTCGGCAAGCGAACATTACGGGCTTTCGTACTTTATGCGCCACCGCATCCAAAACTAGTGTTCGCCGCCGGACGCTCATATTTTAAAGCCGATTGAAATGGGACAGCTGCAACGTCAACTCTGGGCTTAATCGAGTGAACCTGTAAGGACTGCATCTCCTACGTCTAGTTCTCATATAGATCTTTTTGTACATGTTGTCTATTAAGCCATCTCAATTTACATGAAAAAAGTGTATGAGATGGTCTATAAGACAACATAAATGTACTTGCCCTGACTCCTAAGGCCAGTTTGAATCAACTAACCAAATTTTAGTTGGCTAAATTATTTCAACATAATTAAACTTGGGTATGACATAGGTAGCTCAAGGTGTTGGATGCTGATGTGTTTGCGTCATTTCATATATTTCTTGTTTTTGTTGCTAGATGGACGAACGATGGACAGTTTGGACACTCTGTTCAGATAGTGATCGAGGTGCCTCCGAATGGTACTCTATGTAAATTCTTTTAGAACCTTTTTGTTGATTATTAGGTACATGTTGCATATTTCACGTGACGCATTACACTTGTTGCACGCGGCGAATGTGGTTGTTCATGTGTGTAACATGTACAATGGTGCCATAGCTATCCGTCGGGCTCAGCAAGCAGACACGGGCTTTCGTACTTGTACGCCAGCCTGCATCCAAAACTAGTGTTCGCCGCCGGACGCTCATATTTTAAAGCCGATTGAAATGGGACAGCTGCAACGTCAACTCTGGGCTTAATCGAGTGAACCTGTAAGGACTGCATCTCCTACGTCTAGTTCTCATATAGATCTTTGTACATGTTGTCTATTAAGCCATCTCAATTTACATGAAAAAAGTGTATGAGATGGTCTATAAGACAACATAAATGTACTTGCCCTGACTCCTAAGGCCAGTTTGAATCAACTAACCAAATTTTAGTTGGCTAAATTATTTCAACATAATTAAACTTGGGTATGACATAGGTAGCTCAAGGTGTTGGATGCTGATGTGTTTGCGTCATTTCATATATTTCTTGTTTTTGTTGCTAGATGGACGAACGATGGACAGTTTGGACACTTCAGATAGTGATCGAGGTGCCTCCGAATGGTACTCTATGTAAATTCTTTTAGAACCTTTTTGTTGATTATTAGGTACATGTTGCATATTTCACGTACGTACACTTGTTGCACGTGCGAATGTGGTTGTTCATGTGTGTAACATGTACAATGGTGCCATAGCTATCCGTCGGGCTCAGCAAGCAGACACGGGCTTTCGTACTTGTACGCCAGCCTGCATCCAAAACTAGTGTTCGCCGCCGGACGCTCATATTTTAAAGCCGATTGAAATGGGACAGACCGCAACGTCAACTCGGGCTTAATCGAGTGAACCTGTAAGGACCTGCATCTCCTACATCTAGTTCTCATATAGATCTTTGTACATGTTGTCTATTAAGCCATCTCAATTTACATGAAAAAAGTGTATGAGATGGTTTATAAGACAACATAAATGTACTTGCCCCGACTCCTAAGGCCAGTTTGAATCAACTAACCAAATTTTAGTTGGCTAAATTATTTCAACATAATTAAACTTGGGTAAAATTTAGTTGACTCTCTTAACTGGAGGATCACCCAGCAAAAAATTTAGCTAGCTTAATTTTAGTTGGGTGGATCACATCACACGTAGCCTGGCAATGCGTCTGGAGTGGTGGCTTCCATTCCATCCCTGGAAATTATCAGGCACACAAGTGCTCTGAGACGTACGTCCTGGGGATCCGAATTGATGACCGGCACTGGGACACAGCAATGACAGCGTCCGAATGGGTGTCGTCGTCTAGAAGCCCGTCCGTCCGTCCGGCGTCCGATACCAACTCCAACAACTCGTCTCCGTTTCCCACCACCACCCCAGCAACGGACGGAGCTGCAGCCGCAGCCGCAGCCGCGTCCGAATCCAAAGCGGGTTAATCCTCTTGCTTGCCGTGCCCGTGGCCCCCAACTCCATTACAAAAATCAGACGCCTCTCGCCTCGCGTCCTGCCTGCCTTGGTTGGTTCTTCTTCCCCGCGATCTCTTCACCCCTAGTCACACACGCCTCGACGGGACCCGGCCGGGCGCGGCGGCCGTGGAGCTAGCTAACAGACATGGAGATCGAGTACCACGAGGTGAGACTGAGAGCAGTCGACTGCCCCGCCCGCGCATTGCGGTCGGCGGCTGCTTCTTGGTTGATTTCTTCTCTTTTTTTGTTCGCCGGGCCTTCGTTTCGTCGTTGCTGATCTCGATCTGTTTGGTTCGCTGCTTCTTCTTCTTGTTTGGTCGCGGAACGCCATGGATGGGACGACGGTCGGCCTAGCAGGAGTACGTGCGGAACGCGAGAGGCGTGCAGCTCTTCACCTGCGGCTGGCTTCCCGTTGCCACATCGCCCAAGGCGCTCGTCTTCCTCTGCCACGGTAACGAATAATTATACGTCACACGCCATTGCTGCAGCAACTGCACGCGTGCGTTGATGAGCTTTTAGCTGTTTCTTGCTTCATTCAGTTACTACTACTACCTGTTATCTGTGCACTAGAATACAGACACAAACCATATGTCGTCAGTAACAGCTATAGCTCTTTCAGATATTATTACCCATTCTTACCTCATTGTGTGTTTTGGTGTTTCTCGCCGCAGGCTACGGCATGGAATGCAGTGGCTTCATGAGAGGTACGTTACATCTACTCCGCCATCGCTTCATCTACTTTGGGAGTTGTTGCATGTTTCTCACTTTTGCTTTGCTTCCTTCCTTCCTTTGTGATGGTTTTTCTCGCTTTTTTTTTTGAGGCAAAAAAAATGACAGAAAGATCAGAATATGTGTACTTGTATCTCTGAAAAGTTCACGTTCCTCCCACCATCTCAAATTACAAGTAATTGCAAGAATGTTGAGAATCTCCGATCCCTCCGCCTCGAATTATAAGTCATTCTAACACTTGTCATACTCGTTCCCACGGTTCCATATATCCACCCTCATCTATTATCGATGAAATAGAAATCACCATATGTGATTCTCATAAAAGTATCCGTACATGCGTCGCCTAGCATTCAATTCTCTACCTTTCTAGGCAATTGATGAGCGTAGTACTAGTAGATATTTCAGCGCTCTATATATAGGGGTAGATGGGTGTCTGAGAAAGACCGTAACCATGGTAAATAGGAGTATATCTTGGCCTCTGGTTGCGGCGCGTCATTCAGTAAAAGCAGTTAGAGTTAGTATCAGCTGAAGAAATACTATCAAGGACAACATACAGTAGTTTGTTAGTATGTACAGTACAATCTTCTAAACATAAATTGTACTGTAGGTGCTTTTATACATATCCTATGTACGTGTTTAGATTAGTAGTAGCAAACGATTGCTGCCGCTTAATTAGCTAGTGGTCGCCTGGGTTCAAACAGTTGACAGAAACAGCCGCTCTTCTGTTAGCTGTACTTTCAGACTGCAAGCGTGCACTATATACGTAGCTCGATCAAATGCAGCATCTTAATTACTTTAGCGCTAACAGGCGTATATATAGTAATTTAATGCGTCACGGATGTTGATATTCCGTTAAGCTGGAGAAGTATACATCATCGTGCAAGTATATATCTGCACGGCGAGGAGTATGCATCGTGCAAGTACGGAGTACCCCTGCTACCTGAAAGGGAAGACATGAACAGTTACCCCTGCCTCTGCCTCATCTCCTCCGCATTCAAACGCCGTCCCGGGTAGGTCGTCTCGATTCAAGGCACCTACCCATTAACAGTGAGACGGGTGACTCATGTCTAGACAATGCCTTCCACGTGCTCGTGTTCTGGCTAGGATCCCAACGGACATGCGTCGTTGCCTAGCTACCTGTTCACCTTGTCAAACTCCATAATGAATGGATAATTCACAGTTGGCCAAGTAACTGACTGCAAATAATTATGCACTCACTAGCTTGTACGTTTGCCATATATATACATACACGTCCTGAATCCTGATGGATATCTGATGCTGCTTGCTTCTCGCCGGAGCTTTCTATGCTGATGTTGTTGTTGTTGATGAGCCACCAAGGTACCAAACCTACATGCACCACCACTAACTTAATTAGCTAGGGCAGTACGTCAGTCCCGGCACTGTCAACATCTGGACCCAAACCAATACCACTTAATTTCTTTTAATTTCTCGCCGCCGATCGATCGCCGTGATTGGAACACGACTACCGTACCGATTCTGGCCACCGTGTGTCGCCGACGAGATCTAGGGAGCGCTTTGGACGGGTGACCTGCCCCCAACCAACCACCACCGCCCGGCCGGGCTGCCATCACCCACGCAAGCGCCTGCTGTTTCATGTGTGTATACGTGCTTGCATTGGCGGCGACTATCGTCATTTCATTATGATAGTAGCCGTATATATGGTGGAACTGGGGTGGATGCTGGTCACTGGTCACTACTCACTAGCCATCGCTCATCAGTACTTGTATTGCAAATCACAAATATACTACGCACTACTATCATCTTTCAGTAAGTAACTAATATATGGGGGTAGGTGTTCAGTAACGTACAACTAACTGAAAATTAAACCATGCAAAAACACCCAAACATCAAAGATTCTCTAAACCAAACATGTGTGCTTCACTTTTGTCTGCTAGTATTTCTGGAGTGTTCGTAGATCATTTATCGTCTTTTTTATGTTTTGATTTGAGGTGATTGAAGCACATGTATCATTGCTCTTTAATTTCATCCTCACCGTAACCTCATTTTCTGGATGGATTTGGTTGATACATATGCAATTCAGTAGGACGGCCACATTTTATTACTTGGTAACATCGAAGTTCTTCTGGTTTTAATTAATATAATAGATGTACGAAAGATTAGGTATTTAGTCTGTTGAAGAACGATAACTTCTAGAAGCTCATCATCAGAGAGTATAGACTATAGAGCGGTGGGCAGCACCACCGGCGCCGTGCAGATCGGCTTGATGGCGCCGATCGATCGAGCCTTAACTGCGTGGAGGTTGCAATGATGGTGGATACACAACAGCACAGCAATGGCGGGAAGGGCCGAAGCCAAACATGCATGTGGAGTAGTACTTGTAGGGTGGACAGGCCTCATTTATAATGGATTCAAGGCGTTGTCAAGAATTCAGGCCTCCTCCACCTTCCCTATTGCTATGTCCTTTAATTAGATGTTTGTTTTCAAGGCCCCTCCCGACTCCCCTTGGCATTGCAATTTTCTGGGATTTATATTGGCAATGTTTTGTAGTAAAGCACACCACAAGTTCAAGTTAGAGACTATACAAATGCTTGCTTGGTGTCAGGGTATGTAGTTTCTAGGTTTATTTAACATATGGGGACATGGAGAACAGAACTCACCCCGCCGTATGTTTGTTCATTTGGTTTGTTTTATTTTGGTCAGTTGAGTGGAAATCATACCGACAAACTAACAATATCTATATGTGTGAAGTAAATAGTTTATATCATTATATATCACAAAATTTAACCTGCATAATGATGTGTATTCACTCACTGATTCTGTCTCAATAATACGAATGCGTCGACGACCGTGGTTGAATGCAGAATGCGGCGTGCGGCTGGCGGCGGCCGGGTACGGCGTGTTCGGGATGGACTACGAGGGGCACGGCAAGTCCATGGGCGCCCGGTGCTACATCCGAAGCTTCCGCCGCCTCGTCGACGACTGTAGCCATTTCTTCAAGTCCATCTGCGGTGGGTGAGGCTGCATCGCTCATTACCTTCTCCATCGATCTTCAGTTCCTATTTCCTGATCAGATGATATCTCTGAACAAGTTCCTAACTTCCTATGTCTTGGTGCAGAGCTTGAGGAGTACCGGTGCAAGAGCCGGTTCCTGTACGGCGAGTCCATGGGCGGCGCGGTGGCGTTGCTGCTGCACAAGAAGGACCCTGCCTTCTGGGACGGCGCCGTGCTCGTCGCGCCGATGTGCAAGGTAAGTCAGTTCTCGTCTGAATCTTATGGTTTGTCTGAATGATCAGTGGCATGCTTATGCTTGCCTGAGCTGAAAACTGAACCAAATTTGTTCGTTTTCAGATATCAGAGAAGGTGAAGCCGCACCCTGTGGTGATCACGCTCCTGACGCAGGTGGAGAACGTGATCCCCAAGTGGAAGATCGTGCCCACCAAGCAGGACGTCATCGACGCCGCCTTCAAGGACCCCGTCAAGCGTGAAAAGGTCAGTCATCGTCTCATTCTCATCGACGACTGCCTTTGCTTTTTTACAAACGTTTTGCTATGTAAAATGGTGTTCTCTGACTGAAAGAGACGCTCTTATGATGTCCCTGCCATGCCAAGCAGATCAGGAGAAACAGGCTCATCTACCAGGACAAGCCGCGGCTCAAGACCGCGCTCGAGATGCTCAGGACCAGCATGTACATAGAAGACAGCTTGTCACAGGTACCACCAGGCTTACCTGAGCACGTTTCTTTCAGTCCCAAAATGCTGCAGCTCAACTCTGGTTCTGAACTTTTTCTGAATGTTTTTGGGCAGGTGAAGCTGCCGTTCTTCGTGCTGCACGGCGAGGCCGACACGGTGACGGACCCGGAGGTGAGCCGCGCCCTGTACGAGCGCGCGGCCAGCGCCGACAAGACCATCAGGCTCTACCCGGGGATGTGGCACGGCCTCACCGCTGGGGAGACCGACGAGAACGTGGAGGCCGTCTTCTCCGACATCGTCTCCTGGCTCAACCACCGCAGCCGGAGCTGGACCATGGAGGACCGCCTCAGGAAGCTGGTGCCAGCGCCGGCCAAGTTCGTCGATCGTGACGACGCCGTCGACGGCAAAGCACAGGACACAAGGGCGTCCTCGGCGGCGGCGTCCGGGCCTCCTCTGCGGGCTTGCCGGACGGACGCATCACCATGCTGAAATGTGAATACAGGTCCCGGTCCCGGATCAGATGGGCATCTGCTTCACTTCAACACAATGGCAAATAAGGAACTACAAATGAAGTGCAAATTTGTAATATATACTAGGTCTTTTGCTCGTCAAAGTTATGTATGACCAATGACCAATGCTGTGAACATTTGCTCGATCGTGTGTTCCATTGCCGGTTGAAACTCATGCTCAAATATATGTAAGCTTATAACGCTATGACCTTGAGATGTTATTAGCATTTCTGGATTATCCGTTAACAATGCCATTACAAAAAGTACGTTGTTTACATAGTAGAGCATTACATCCGAATTAGGAAAGAACAGCAGTACAGCAGTGACAGGATATTTTCGTACTTGGTAATAACAAACATTTATATAATTCCTAAATATAAGAACTACGTATGCAGCCATGACCTTTTGTCCGTATTGTATAGAGCAACCAAAGAGCATGCCACCAAAACTGTCCACATCTTATGCTCCCGGCCGCTTTTGTATCAAGTGATCATACAAACTGAACAAATGTGTCACTTCAACAAGTTGAGGACTACGGAAGCTGAAGCTCATCAGTGGATTCTTCCTGGTCCCCGAAGATACGTTTGCGGAAGTCAGTGACCATGCGGGGAAGACCCTCACGAAGGGGAACCTTGGGCTCCCAGCCAAGGAGCTCTTTTGCGCGGCTGATGTCAGGCTTGCGCTTGTGCGGATCGTCTGCAGTGTTTGGACGGAACTCAATGCGTGCCTCTGGGTCAATGGTGTCCTGAACTACCTTAGCCAGCTCCAGCATGGTGAATTCTCCAGGATTACCGAGGTTGAAAGGTCCGATGTGGTCCCCTTCCATGAGTTTCATCAGCCCTTCCACCTGCGGAAGATGCGACACCAGTTTAGTACACCTATAGAATCACCAAGCATGATTTCTGAATGACTGGATGTCTTAGCAAGAAATGACTGACAAACAGATGTCTTCGAGGTGGACAAACGGAAATATGTGGATCCCATTACTGAGCAATAAAGCATGGGATTTATCAACATGTTTGAGGCATCAAGTGTGTAGATAGTTTCTCTTGTATGGCCAGGATACTATGCAAATAAGATTAAGCACTCATATGAGGCAAACTAATATGTCAGGGCATTTGGTATTGGAAGGTTTGTTCCAATGCCCTTTAAGAGTGATACAGGGACCCACCAAATCCGAGACATATTGAAAGCTCCTAGTCTGCTTGCCATCACCATAAACTGTCAAAGGCTCCTTTCTCAGCGCCTGAAAAACATAATTCATAATGGGCTTCTTATTACTTTAACAAGTGCATGTGTTAAGGTGTCCAAAGAGGAGGCTGCAACTGGTGGCTACCTGAGCAACAAAATTGCTGACAACACGGCCATCATCAATGCACATGCGAGGACCATATGTGTTAAAGATCCGGGCAATCCTTACCTAAGTAAAAAAAGAAACAAGCTAATATAATTGTTGTACTACAGCCAGTTAGCCACAAAAGTTAATCTGAATGCTATTGATATCAAGCATTTGGATGGCATAAAAACCTCAAGGTTGGCACCACGATGGTAGTCCATGGTTAATGTTTCAGCTGTACGCTTGCCCTCATCATAGCAGCTCCTGACACCTATTATTACAGCAAAAGTATTTTCATTAACAAAAAATACAAAAAGGCTCCCATTAGGATATGATCAGACGTTCCAGTCAAGATTAATTCTTTTTCTTGGTTCTTTTCAGCCTCTTGATTCCTCTCTCATGCTCATTGGTTGCACTAGTTTGGTTAAACTAAGCTGACCTATTGTGGTTGTATCCTATTCTTCCTTTATTAGGGAGGGATCCACATAGTGGCTGTCTGGCTTGGAACTAATTATACCAACCAAAAGTGTCCACTTGCACAAGAAATATCCAAAGCATATACGCCAACCACATTACAAATCTACAATCAACAGTTCCCAGCATTCTAATTACAGACAAACATCTCTTTGCCCAACAGTTCATAGTAATGAGCACATAATAGTGCTATCTATTAATGGCACATTAGAATATCTAAGAAAAGAAGCACTTGATAAAAGAAAAACACAAATACTGTGTTGACAATCAGGTGACCATAATTAATGCCAGCAGTGAGGATCCCTATACTTTCCACTAATCTCCTATGATTGACTCAATCGATCTGTTTGATGGAACTGTTGCATTATAGAATTCGCAAAAAAAGAATACCATGAAGAGTTGTTACCTATAGGGTTAACATTGCCCCAATAAGTTTCCACCTGAGGGTGCTGGAGGGGATCACCATAGACCTCACTGGTGCTTGTAAGCAGGAACCTCGCACCAATCCTCTTGGCCAATCCAAGCATGTTCAGTGTCCCAACAACATTTGTCTTGTGCCATCTCAAAAGTTAAAGTTCACAATAACATTTCAAAAAGATAGGGCAAGCACCAACATGTCAAACAGCTTTCTTCTTGGACGTTCTGACTATTTGAGGATCTAGTTTGGTAGCTAGGCACTTAGGCTTCACCTATCACCTCCCCTAAGCACACCAGCACTAGTAGATGGAAAAAAAAAAGACATATGACAGTGAAGTGATAGATACGCAACATTATTATGAAGAAAGGCCACCGCCTCGACCAATAGTTTTTGCAGTTACAATCCAAACTTTTCAACAGCTCAACTAGGTCCAAAGTCTGCTTGCAGCTTTGACCTTTACTCCTATTACAAGTTAGGAGAACATGAAGCAATCATGTTCATTAAAACTAGAATTAGCAGGCAACCCAACCCGAGATCACCAGATCCAAGAACCTTTCTTCAGAGCAATCCAACCATAGAGTTTTGTACGCAGGAAGGTGACATTGACTTAAAGTATGAAAACCATATAAAAAAGGGCACACATTTCCTACGAAACAACATATGAAATTCGTTCAAATACTCTACTTTTACCAACCCTCATTCTAAAATGTATCTTTACCTTCAAAAACAATAATCAAACCCATATAATACATCAGGAACAAACAAAATTAAACCATAAAGAAAAGGTAACACAAAACTAACTTAGTTAGCAATGAATTGAGTCACAGCCAATCAATCATTAAAATAATAACAATAAGACGAAAGTAAATTCATTCAGATTCAGATGAAGCAAGTGAGTGAGGATATGATGGTCTTGATGGGGTTGTACTTGTAGTGCACGGGGCTGGCCGGGCAGGCAAGGTGGTAGATCTGGTCGACCTCGAGCAGTATGGGCTCGACGACGTCGTGGCGGATCACCTCGACCCTGGGGTTCTGGAGATGGTGCGCGACGTTGCCCTTGCGGCCCGTGAAGAAGTTGTCCACCACGATCACGCTGTCGCCGCGCGCCACCAGCCGGTCCACAAGGTGGCTCCCCACGAACCCGGCGCCGCCCGTCACGAGCACCCGCAGCGCGCGCCGACGCAGCCCCAGGGGCACCTTGCCGCCGACGCCGACGGACTCGCGGAAGGACGACGGGAGCCCGGTGACGGCAAGGTGGTTGAATCCGACCGACGCGGCGGGCTCGTACGGCGATGAGGTGGAGGTGGAGGAGAAGGTGAAGAGGGCGGCAGCGAAGAGCATGCCGGCGAGCGCGAAGACGGGGCGGTGCTCGGCGGCGGCGCGTAGCGCGCGGCGCGGGTGAGCCAGGAGAGCGGCTTGGAGGGCTTCGGGGAGTACTCCCCACCGTTGGAGGCGGAGCCTGGCGCCGCGCTGCCGCCACGGTAAGTCAGCTCCGACGCCATCTCCGGCGAAGGGCCTGGATGTAAATTTCAGTTGGGGCTTGGACCAGATCGTACAGTAGTATGTAGTATGGAGGAGTCGGCACTCGGCAGTGAAGAAAAATGGTTTATATCGTGTGCGATGCTCGTTGAAAATGGTACGAGACGTCGGATTCGTGATGGACGGTGGACGGGTGGATTTGCCGGTGCTGCAAGCCACCTCGTGAGTCGTCAACGTCCACCGGCTTTCAGCTTCACCTTCACGAGTCACGACCTCACCTACAACGAAACAGAGTTGCCAAACAGTTGAAGCTGGATTTCAACCAACCAAACGTCCAAACATGGTGTGCGAGAAAACGGAGGTTTCACATTATTTGTGTGAGAATTAAGCGCCCGAAAATTAATATTAGGTTAGAACAACTTTATTTTGGGATCGGGAATATAGCTTGTTTTTCATTAAACTAAGAGATTACACGAAATAGCTACGGAAAAAAGTAAGCACAGATTACAATACATATACCCACATAGAAGGTGGTGAGTGACCTAGAATAAAATAAGAGCAAAAAAGAAAGAAAAAAATAGAGAGCAACCGCCACACCAATTTAGGGCTACCAACTGAGCTTGCAGTAAAAATGGTACCACACTGCAATAGTTGCCTGCACAATAGACAAATCTATGGTGGCAAATCATTCACCTAGAGAACACAGACCAGAATCCGGTAACAACAGCGGCAAAGCATCTACCGAGGTTGGAGCGACTCCAATGTATATATCAAGATGACTTAATCCACTTCTACTACAAAAACTAGTAAAAAGGAGGATTACGGGGGTTATTTGATACTTAGAGCTAATACGTAGTCGAAATTAGCTCTAATCTATCCCAACACGGAGCTTGTTATCATTATTTTTTAACAGAATGTGGCTGCCGGTGTGGAGATCCCATATAATGTGGGATGAAAAAGGATAGGGTTGCTCTATATTTTTCATCGATTGGTAATTGAGATTGAATTAAATAAATAATATGTTGGAGCTTAATTTTCTCTCTAGAGTTTGTTTGGATCCGTTAGGGCTAATTATTGATGGGATTAAAAATTAGTCCAAATCGGTGAAAATTAGCTAACAGCTAGTTGAAAGTTTAAGCAAAAAAATAACTCATGTATAGTTCATGGAATAATGGTCATGTATAGCATATTCTCCATTCTAGGCCCTGAAGAAACCATCAAACCACGATAAAATTTATCCCACCACATAAATTTGTTCCTTATACTTAGTTAAATACCAAAATTTGTCTCAGCGGCCCGAGCATAACCTCCTAGTCACCACAATTCAGGTTGATCAGTGTCTAATGTAACAACGTAGCTTTGTGTATACTAGAGAGGGTCTGAACGTCCTTGTACATCTCTGTACATCTCTTCTGGCCCCTTGGGGAGCCGTTAAGGTGTGTTGACGCGCAAACCTTTTACACGACCGAGGAAAAAACAAAATTTGACCAGCCAACAAAAATTTGTCACTAATGTGCTTCAGAACACCTAAAGTTGCTTTCCCGCAGAAGTTGATGTGTCAAAAATTGCCCGCAGGTCACAGCCAAAGTGCTCTCCCTCGCAGGCCGCAGCCCAACCGTTCATTGTCATATTGGGCCTGTGAACGAGGTTCAACCGTTCAACCATAAACCATTGCACGCAGTGACGCACATAGGTTGAAGTTTTAAGATAATCAAGCTTCAAATGCTAATGTTTCTGCTTAATGTATGCACGTTTTGCAGTTTGTTTTCACCATGTATTCCTTAACATTTTTTCTGCAAAGTAAGATCCCATATGTTTGAAGGAAAAAATAACACGTGGACCCTGCATGTCATGCTCACAGCTCTGACATTGTGGCATGATTACCATCCAAACACACTTTTACCAGTTGGCTCATCATTTTCTAGGACAAATATTATTTTTAGTACAGTCCATACTCTACAACTACAAATCCTTGCATTTGTCAATCACAACTCACAACTAATATTACCCTCTAGTCTCAGTAACTTTGTTACAATATGAATTCTATCTTGCTGGTAACCAATTTTGGTTTTGGGTAATGTCACAGACCGGTTCGATTGGGCGGTTATGACACGTCTCCAACGGTCGGGCGAGGCGGAGAAGGTGGCGAGGGAGCGGCCTTGGCACGGCGGCGTGGCGGCGGCGTGGCGGCGACGGCGGCGGCAGGGCAGCGGGCGGCGGCGGAGGCGGGGCGGGGCGGCGCGGGTGGGGCGGCGCGAGGAGGGCGGCGGCGGCGGCGGGTTGGAGAGAGAGAGAGAGATAGGGACTATTTTTTATTGCTTGCTTACCCCCAAAGAGATTACATGTCTTTGTTTATATAGCCCGGCTAGTGGGACTTGTAACCTAAGCAATCTCCTATAAGGTTTTTTTATATGATTGGAATACCTTTTAGAAGCAATATTTATTTATTTCCTAATAAGAGCCTTCCTTATAGATTGGAATATTCCCTTTTACACACCAAAAAGCCTAAGATAATCCTAACTTGAAAACGGAAGCGAGTCGGAGGCGAGGAAGGGAAGGGGAGGCGGCGGCGGCGGGGGGCCGGGCCCGCGCGCGGGCTAGCCCCCCTCTCATGGGCCGGCCGCGACGGTTCAGACCCACTTAGCCCGTCCCCGGCTGGCCCAATTCCGGTTCATGATAGGTAATTAGTCGTCATAATTACTGCAACACAATAGTCATCATAATGAGTTAATTTCTAAATCCGGTTTGAACTCTCCGATCGGATCGCTTTATCGTACAAAAAATCTGGCAGCCTTTGCTCTCTACGGTGGAAATGAAATGTGATTATTTGCGGCTATAAAATGTGGCGGCAACCATGTGATCACGATGATATAGTGTTTTGTTTACGTAGGGTGTGTTTAGATCCTGAAAATTGGCACGGTTCTGAACTCAGAAGTATTGTATCATTTTTTGTTTGTTTGTGGTAAATATTATCCTACCATGGGGTAACTAGGCTCAAAAGATTCGTATCGCGAAGTACATCTAAAGTATGTAATTAGTTATTTTGTTTACCTACATTTCAAACTCCATGCATGTGTCTTTTGGTATATGTAATGATTCGATATGACGGAAATTTTGAAATTTCAAGCCAAATTCGGGTGATCTAAACACACCCATACTTAGATTGCTCTGACTTGACACGCACAAAGGAAAAAGGAACAAACAAGAGCGAATCTAATCACCTTTCTAAGTTTTCGAACAACAATCCAAGTAGGACTTAATTGTCTTCAATCGTCAAATATAAAAGCATCACAAGCAACTTGTTCACCCAATTACTTCAAGTTTGAGTCATTTGCTGCACTGAGGAGCGACACATATTAGGAGCCCCCGCCTCGCCCACCCGCATAGGCGACTCGGGCGGTGGCAAACCCTAGCCGCCGCCGCCGCCTCACTTCACCACCCCTTCCCCCTTCCTGTTGCCAAAGGGCATCCCTGGAGGCCCGCGCGGCCCCTGTGGATGGCGGGGCGAGGATCTCGGCCATGGGGCTACGGCGTCTGGCGGGGCTGCGCTCGACGACCGGGCTAGCGACCGCGGCTCCACCTCGCTCCTCCTCTTCCTTCTCTCCTTCACCGCCTCCTTCCTCCCTCCGGCATAATCGGCGGCAGCGGCGGTCGCCGGCCTGGATCTAGGTCCTTGTGGGCCGGATCGGGGCGTTTGGTGGCGTTCGTCCTCCATGGCGGCGGGAGGGCGGCCTCCTCCTCCTCGATGGGGGAGGAGACCAGCCACCTCTACGGGTGGCTGATCTGGATGGCGATTGGTTCCAATACCTGGCGGCCGGTCACGGGGCGACAGTTTGGGTGAAAACCCTGTCTGGCATACGCCGGGCTGGCGGCGGCGGTACTAACGGTGCCACTCACCCTGTTGAAGGCATCGCTGAAGCTATTGCGCCCGTGGGCGTTCAATAACTGGGTGAAAAATGTTTGTTGAAGTTAGTACTAACGGCAGCAAGGAGGCGCCCACAGTACAGCCAGCCGGAAGACCACCTCCGACTTGAGCAGCATAGTAAACACACCGCAGGAGATCCCGGCCGGACGACCAACAACTTCGACGATGAGCCAAACCCTCCTTGCTGCCCATATGTGGTCTTGGCTTGGCCATGCAAAATGTTCGTCGACGACACTGTCATGCCATGGCTGCTCCTCGATCTGCTCGCCGCTGCTCCTCGCCATGGTAGGGCGCCTTGGCTTGGCTGCTGGCGTGCCCCGCACCAGCCGCTTTGGCCATGCCTTGGTTGGTCTGCTGCCTTGTCGGGCTGGCCGCCATGTTTTTTAGATAATGGATGAATAAAAACATCCGGCCTTTACATCCGAGGATGTACACAGCCAACTTATTACAAGGAGTTGAAAAATAGAAAGCGCAAAAACAAGACTCTATAACGGATAGAGAGAACTAAAGCAGATGGTAAATGTGCTTCCACCCTCGGTTGGAAAATTCTAAAGTAATCACTTCTAGTTTCCTGCTAATTTGCGAGAGAGTGTTCTTGTCTTGCTCGTCACGCTGCTGGCCGCCAAGTACAGCTAAGAATAAATTGATGCATACAAAATTACAAGTAATATATAACAACAAGAATCAGCATAAACGAGTTGATTTTATAAGCTGATTTCATAAGCCAAGTCTGTATCACAATTAAACAAGTTCATCTCAGAACGGCGTCTTCGCGAGGAGGATCTCCGTCCATTGCCTCTTCGATGTACAGCACTCCAAAGGCCTGGGCTAGGGCACTGCTCTCGACGTCCATTGCCTCTTAGATGCACAGCACTCCAACGACGTCTTCGCGACGTCAATTATTAGTTTATTTATTTTATAATAATAATAATAATAAGAGAGTTCTTATATCTCTTTCACAAGAAAACTAACGAACATTTCTTTTTAACCAGCTTGAACCTTGGATCTTCATCCAAGGGCCAAGGGCCAGATCTGTTATCTGTCATTTCTATGTACAGACACATAAAACGGGTCCGAAAATACCCGGTAGCCCTTAACAGGTCCGCGATCTAAACCCGCTAAGCATTTGACTCTTAAATGAATGAACCTCCTAGGCTTTACACGGTGGGCTTTATACACTGGGCCGAATAAAAAAAGAAGCAACGAAGCTACCAGCGGCGGATCGTTTTCTCCTACGGTCCAACCCTTGCACCAACCCTTGCAGCCTGCTCCAAGAAAGAAACAAATCCAGATTAATGGGAGATACAGAAAAGCACGTACAAATAGATGTTTCGTGGAAGAAAAATGACGAATTAGATGTTTGGTGGAAGAAAAAGGTACCTGCAGATTGCCCTCATGTCTGGCCTTCAGTCCAGTCCTTTGCTTGTGTCCTCTTTTGTACCCTTGTTTCTGTTATTTTTGCAAAGAAAATGGTACGGTCAGTAAGATAAATAAAATTTAGAACAAAAATATGAAAATTACAGTCTCAAATAGTGCAACTACTACTTGTTATTAATGCAATTATACTGAACTCAGCTGCAAGTTTACTACTAATTATCTTAGGCGCATCTTCTCAGTTCACCCATCTATTGTAGCCCCATGTTGTCAAAACTTTAGGCAAGAACATGAATTTAGGTTACACTTACATAAGAGGGCAGCAAAAATCTACAAAAAAATCATGACTACATAAGCACCATATTTTGGATAGGAATAGACTAAATGTGTGCTACAAGAGCGCGAGTGTAGAAACCTAGATCCTTTTTTCTAGAGCAATGCACTAGAAAATCTCTCTGTTATCATAGTTTTCAGACCATCACTTGTCTGTATCGTTGAAACTGGACTGCTGCTATAAATCATATGATCGAAACTAGCAGGCCAATTTCTGTGCACAAGAATAATGTGGACTCTCTTACCCAACTAATGGTATACACAATTAGGCGTGCTTATGAGAAGAAAAACCGTCCTACGGAAACCTGTAATGTAAGAAATTAGCAATGCACTAGGAAACCTCTAAATGAGCATACCATTAGTTAGTCCTCATTCGTAAGTCACCTACGAACTGGAAGCATCCCGCAAATATAACTGAGACAAGCAAGCAAAGCCCCACCTAGTGACTAGTGATTAAGCAAGCGCCCCAAACAAGCTCGATGATGGCCGACCTCAGAAATATTAATTAGGGATTAGAGATCACCTAAGAATCTGAACTAAGGCATCCTTAGATTCAATGATGAAATCCTTAGACTCTTAAATTACAAAAGACAAATATGAAAATTGCACATTTCAAATAGTGCAAATTGTACTCGTTGTTAATGCAATTATATTGCATATATGTATTATTAAAAGAAAATCAGGCTCATGCATGTGGAGCCTAGTGACATGACATTACAATTAACTTGTGGCTACTCAACAAACAATCATAAGTACATCACAATTCACAATTTCAATTCAGAACCAACAACCCTAAATATAAGTAGTTTCTTCAAGTGCCACTATTTAAGGATTCCTATCGGTGGCACTATCACTTGAACTAGCGGTTCTGACAACATTTCACAGAGACAAGCAGGATTCACAAACTAGGACTCTCTAACTACTAAGCACATTGTTATTAAAACTTTCATAAACTTCATCATAGGAATTGAAGAAGTATCAGCATAATTGCATCAAAGTGAAGAACTGAGAAGATGCCACTAAACCTAGCATCTAAGTGCATAAGTAACAAATTGATGCAAGGACTTACAGTAAGTCCTGCATTTTCTAGTCATACTGCTAAAGAACAAAGGGAAGTGAAGAACAAATCATAATAGACAGAAATAATCCCAAGAAAGAAAAAAGGGACATACCTACAAAGCCAAGGGCGTTCAGCCCCTGCACATAAAGCATCTTATACTGCTCTCTTTTTCTCTTTCTTTCTCTCTCTGTGTTACCTTTCTCCTCTATTTTGTTTAGCTTAAGGCCTGTCAGCCTGTTTCTTTCTTTCATGTAAATTGGACCACTTTGCTTCCTCCAACATAAATACCTGAAGATACACAAGAAAAATGCTTCAGAAGCAATGGAAAGGAATTTCAAAACGGCAGTTAACGAAATATTGCCCTGTTGTGAACAACATGCTGAAGTTCTCTTAATAATGGATAATTTGCTGGCACATGTAAAAATGCTATTACTTGACAAATTAATACAGAGCCAGAGAGGATGTATGATACTGGAAACAAAGGTTTTTTCAACAAATTGAGCAGATTTTTGTACAGGTAGTGCAGAAGCCAGATCTCGTGCTCCCAAGATATGGGCCTTACTAAATTACCATAAAGAGACACTTTAACTTTATGGAGCAGAACAGGGCTCTGCCAACAGTAGGTACTGACTGTGGAGATACACTGTCCCTATAGCACAATTGTGACACTGTAGAAGGGTAGTAAAAGAATTGTGGTAAATAATCAATAACTTAGCTACCTCAGCTAGTAAAAGTGACTAAACAGTTCAACAACTTAGTTAACATAGGATACTTTGATGATTAGAGTTTACAGCCACTACCCACTAGCCCTAAACTAGTCACTTATCAAGCACAGTAAAGCATGGGTCAACCTTATAGCCTGTGTAGTGTTTCTTTTCTACAAGCAACCTCGAGTTAACAATAAGGCTGCTGCACACTAGAAAAACAACAAGCACAGAAACATACATAGAAAATTGCTTAAGGCCAAAATAAAATCACAGATGACAAAGACAAGGGGTCCCTTTCACCACAGAGCAAACAGAGCTTTCTATAGGAAGGAAAATAAATAGAGCAGTACTATAGGAAGAGTGTAATATATATAAGCACAATCAACAAAAAAATACAATACAAAGTACAAGACAAGGGACAATCCAAACACAATTCGTAGGTCCTGTGATGACTTCGCGTCTCGGCCTCGAGGGGCCTAACGCCCACTCGGCCTCGGGTTTTAAAGTGTGTTTTTCAAAAAGGCGCCTTCAAACAAGCAAGGTTTATATAGGGAATCAAGCGATGTCATTTTGTACTTTGTTGTCTTGTATCGCAGGGGTCCCCTGCTTGTTTTAAAACAATTTGTTTTTATTACAAGGGACAATACTGGGGGAGAAAACATCGCAGACATAAACAAGGTTCTGAGTTAACAATGTCATGATTGGTCAAGGGACACCTTGGTCTTGATCACTGGGCAGCTCGTCGAGGCACATGAACGATGCTATCCTGTCAAGGGACACCTTGGTCTTGATCACCATCGCGATGGTGCTAGGGAGTTCGAATATGGGCTCCTCCAACACGCGGAACGTGGCCAGTGCAGACAGCAGCTTGCCTGTATCCAAGGGGATCCCATGAGCACGCAGGCCCCGAAGGTGACCACGGCGACGAAGGTCGGGGTGCCCCAGAAGACGAAGGTCATGGCGGCCGACGTGTAGAGGTATCTCTTTAGCCAGTTGGCCTCTGTGTTCCTCAGCTCAATGATCTTGGACAGGAACCTCATCTCCCACCCCTGCAGCTTGAGGATCCTCATGCTGTGCAGGACCTCGGACGTGGCCTTCATCCTCGCGTCCTTGCGGTAGAGGGATGGGGGCTGCAAGGTTGTGCTTGGTCATGATTGGAACCTTCCAGTCGTCCATAATGGATCACAGATTCACAGGCAAGAAAGTCAACTCATGTACCATTTCAAGGAAAACCTTTTTCACACAAGAAGCTGCTATACCTCAACTGACCAAAGTGAACAAAAATTCACTGTTTCAAACAACAGTGATAAAGTTATAAATAATAGATATTGCACATGTTCCACACAGTAATTGCAATATTTGAAGTGTGCAATTCACTACTAATAAATGTGCAATCAGGATTAACTTTTGAAATTAACATACATCAATACACTCGCATTTGGTACTGTGGTGTCGGACTGATAAGTTATATTCTCAAAATGAACTAGTACAACTAATTTCATAAAATCCAGTACTCAGTTCCATAGCTTTTCCGCTTTTCCGTTCCAGCAGGATTGATTGATACATATAGGCAGCTATGATTCACCACAAACTTTGAACAAGATATAGGAGCTAACAAAAACCAAACATGGACAAGATTAGAAGATACAGGAGCTACGTGTTAAGCTAACAATCTTGGCGTGTAGCTACTACATATACAACAACCACAGTAAGCAAAAATTTGAACTAAAATCACTTAATCACAAATACTAAATATTCAAAACAAAAATCAGTTGTTGCTCTGAAACAAGGCATCCATCAGATCATAACCAACAGCAACTATAACTGAATAATAAAAAAATCAAAACCAAGAAAAAATCAGAGATAGGAGCACAACAACCGACCATTTCTTCCATTCCAGCTAGATTGATTGAAACATACAGCCAGCTCTGATTCACCACAAACCGTGACACAACATCCGACATAGCACAAATGCAACTACGTGAAGGAGACTACCACAGATGCAGTGCTAGTGCAGCATTGACAGATCGAACAACCCAAACAGTAATCCTAACCCTGGATCCCCAAATTACAGCACCCAAACAAAACATGAATAAATCCATCGGGAAGGAGCTCACCACTGCTACGTATGTCTGATCTGAAACCACAATAGGCGGAGGGGCATGGCCACGATGCTGTAGCGCCGAATCGGACTCGGGGTCGGTCACCCAACCATCGTGCTGCCAGGATCAAAATAGCTAGGTTAGGGTTGAGAGGAGACGGAGCAGCAGGGGTTGGGGAGAGGACAGAGATTGAGAGGGAGCCGAGGAGCGGGTGGTCGGCCACGCTGGAGTTAGCGTGTGCGGTCTCCAGCGTCAAGACCCAATAAGAAACAGCAGACCCAAATAACAACCAAAGCAACATAGAGATCATGAAGCCAATCAAACGAACAAAAGCGCCGCAAGAGATGGAAGACAAATTTCTTTCAACAGACGTATAGGAAAAGTGTTGTGCAAGACCTCCGGCTAAAGCAGACTTCAAAACACTTCCTGTAGATATTTCTATAGGTGGGGAAACAACAACAATAGTAGCAACTTCAAATCAGAATTACAGGAAAAACAATTACAGAATTCCAAAAATAAATTGCACACTTAAAATAGTGCAACTAGTGTTTCCTGATAATGAAATTTTTACTTATTTAACAAGCATTTATGAATGTTGCAGCCAAAGGGATGAGAACAGCCCAGACACACTCCAATTAGAAGCCTGAGCTGTAAAGTCGAATATGGCAAACTATCCTTTCTATTTATAGCTGATTCTAACTACTTATAACAAGCATAATGGATGTTTTAAACCGCTGGACAGGGGGTAACGGAGTCTGATTCTAAATTTACAACAATAATTTGAGGTTATCAAATGCAAGCTACCTAGTGGTTTTTTTCCTCAATATGCAAACATATTCGTCATTTCTCAAGATATGAACTAGTAGGTTAATCATATAATTGTGCAAGCGAGAAACATAGCAACTGTGGAATACAACATGCTGGAACTATCTGAACCTGATAAACAATTTGTACATTACGTAAGAAGCATTGATCCAACTACAAAAAAAATAACACTTGGAACAGAACTCTCAAAAATGTTTCTAGTATAGATAATAGCATAACGACACACAGAGAACTCCCAAAAATGACATTAAATTTAATCATTCACAAAGCAAGGTTGGAATAACACTAACCATGAACCATGAAATATGATGTATATGGACACATACTATAAACAATTTACAATAAGGAGCAGCTGAATCCCGGATCACTGAAGTGTAATATGTCACGAAGATGTATTGTAGTAGCTGAACACTTAACTAATTAATGAACTGCTGCAGTAGCTGAACTTTTGCTGAACCGAACTTGAACTCTGAATACTTGCATAAAAAAAAAAAAAAAACTCTGTACTATGAATCCTTGCATAGAACTGTGGGGCTACATGCATAGAACTCTAAACTCTAAACTCAATTATGGATAGAAGATCTGAAAAAAACGAGAAGGGAAAAAAAATCAAAATAATGGTTGGTGACATTGAGAAATTTGGATAAACGCTTTGAAGCCAAAAAAATAATCTCAGAAGCTGGGTGACGGGTCCATGCTAGTAGAGCTGACATTTCATTCTCTAAACTACAAGTTCTAATCCCCCAGAAATCGAGAACAGAGCTAACACCAGTTGTTCCAATTTTCACAAAACAATTGGAAATAGCAGGCTGAAATTAGACACCCTGTGAACGTTAAGCAGTGGCACCTACAAGCTTACGACAAATAAGAATTAGATAGACTGCACGTACAGATTTCTAGTGCTACAACTGTGGCTTCACAATATTCTTCACTCCTACAAATTGTCAATGTATTACAGTTCCATGAATAATCCCATGGCGAAAAAGATTATTACAAAAGTGTTTAAAAAGCAGATGAACTACACAAATGCATGGTACAAAGGAAAATAACATGGTACAGGACAATCAATAGAGATGGAAGGGATAGAAACAAAAGGAAAACCTAAACTAGTATATGCAGTCGAATCATACCGTGTCCCTCAAAAGCCAATAATCAATCAATTGTGACAAGAATTCAGAATGGCAGGATAATGTCAAACTCTTCACATGCATACTTCCTGGTTACTTCTCCATGCAACAGACACTATCTATCTATCCATCCAATTAAAGGTTGCTCGCCATGACAACTTCTACATATGAATTGGCAGGGGTGTGTATCTTTACAGATTACTTTCTAGGGCAATAAAACAGATCAGACAGACTGGCAAGTTTCAGTAAGCTCCATTATGCTACTTTATGTATGATCCAACTCTTCTCTTTTTTATTTCCTCTCTAGATCTTTTATCTGACTCTAATCTCAATGAGTAACCATAACTAACTGTCAGTGCATGTGAAAAATTTCCCGCTAAACTAATTATAGGCAAAACTGCACATGCTAGAAGAGCATGTGAATAACCATTCAATCCGCTGAACTAATTATAGGCCCTTCGCTAGAACCCCCCCTAACCATGTAGCCATTCCGACGAATCCTCCACCACACAAGGCAAATCCCCATGGGATCCAGAATGGCATACAATGTACCTCAAGAGCACCGGCAACGTACGACGAGACAGCAACCGCATCCTAAAATCATGGCCCGACAACAAATTCACCGGGGACAAACATCAATCTCTAATCCGCCCAAATCCTCCGCCGCACCCAAAAGGCCTGCTCACAACGGCGCACAACCATCTACGTGCATGCAAACACCAAATCCCCCCAAATCCAAAGCAAATCCAGCCTACACATCAATCCCAGGCTACAACCCTAAATCCCCTACAGAAATCTCCATCCATTCCTCTGCACTAAACAGAGTAGAGATTCATGAAACCTTAAACAACGCACCTGCACTGGGGCGACCTGCTCCACTACCGCTGCCACACGTGCGCCGCTCCGCCACTGGCGCCATCGTGTTTCTGAAGGGAAGGATTCGGGGATGAGCGCCATCGCCACCGCAGCCGGTGCTGCACGCACGGGCGGCTGCCAGGGAGCCGGAGGGGGTAGAGGAGAGAGGCCAGATCTAGAATGGGTCACCAGGAGAGAGAGGGAGTGAGAGAGCCAGAGAGGAACGGGCTGCTCGCCTGCTCGATGGCAGTGTTGTTAACGGGTGCTGGGTGCGTTCTACAGACCCAATACCAAACATCGAACCCAATACAAGGCAT
Source organism: Hyparrhenia diplandra (assembly GCA_015847255.1). Classification (NCBI taxonomy): domain Eukaryota; kingdom Viridiplantae; phylum Streptophyta; class Magnoliopsida; order Poales; family Poaceae; genus Hyparrhenia; species Hyparrhenia diplandra. The sequence goes on from JADLZK010012696.1 coordinate 45,842, forward strand.
ACCTGGCTCACGAACTTGGTGACCATTGGACGGACAGAGCGTCGCAAGATGAGTATGATAAATTTCTTTCAACAGACAAATAGGAAAAGTGTAATAATAATAAACTAATAATTACTACCGTTGAACCTGTTGATCTTGAAGTGGCCGAGTTCCACGCCGGCCTCCGCTGCAGTCCTGGCCTCGCCGTCGATGGCCATCTCAGCCAGGATCCTCCCCACCGCCGGCCCCATCTTGAAGCCGTGGCCAGAGAACCCAGCTCCGATCACCACGTCCTCCCCGAACTCCCCACCCAGCCAGTCGATGACGAAGTCCTTGTCTGGCGTCATGGAGCATATGCAAGACTGCCGGACGACCGGTCCGCCGGCGGAGTCAACGTGGTCCGGCATGAACTCCTGGATCCACTTAGCCACCCGGTCGGTGACCTCTCTGTCGCCGGCGGCCCAGTCGCGGTTGTCCGGGTCGCACGGCGGCCCGCCGTCGCAGCAGATTTTGATGAGGCCCGGGAGCTCAAGCGACGGCAAGCCGTAGACGGGCGCGTCGCCGTAGCTGGAGAACGTCGGGAAGCCAGCCTTGGCCGTGAGGCCGCGCTCGCAGCCGGGCTTGATGCGCCAGTAGAGGCTCAGCGTGTGCAGCGGCTGGATGGGCAGCTCGACGCCGGCGACGGACCTGAGAAGCTTGCTCGTCCATGCGCCCACCGTCACGACGCACTTGGCGCCTCGGAACTCCTCGCCGGCGCTCGTCGTCACCACGACGCCTGCCTCCGTCCCCGGCGCCTTGCTGATGTCCACGACCTCGGCGTTGTCCCCTGATCACGGCGCCCATCTTGACGGCGAGCGCCTGGAACATGGCCACGGCCTTGGTCGCGTTAAGCACTCCGCCGCCGCGCTCGCTCACCGCGGCGAGCCACCCTTGCGGTGCCCGGAACGCGCCACCCCACGTCTGGCTTGCGTCCACCTCCTCCGCGCCGGCGTTCTCGACGGCGGCGAGGGAGCGGCGGCGCTGCCGCGCGGGCCCATGGCGAAGTGCGGGGCAGGGGTGAGCACGCGGTACCCGGACTCGGCCTCCGCGTCCGCCCACAGGCGGCGCGCGAGGCGCACCATGGGTGGGTACTGCGCCTTCACGTAGGCGTCGCGGATGATGCGGAGTCGCCGTGCGAGGAGCCGAGCTGGTGGAGCAGGTCGAAGCGCTCCAGGAGCAGGGTGTGCGCTCCGCGGGACGCCGCCGCGTGCGCCGCGCAGCTTCCCATGATGCCCGCGCCCACCACGATGACATCGTAGTCCAGGCGGAGGAGGCCCGCGGCGGCGGCGGCGGCGTCATGAGCTTGTGCGGGGGCAGCGGCAGCCATGATCACGAGGTGGACGACACTCGAGTACTCGACACTGCGCTTCCGTGTTTTTTGATTACGTACTCTGCATTTATACCACTGTGCATTTATATATATAATATAATAAATAATATAATAGAGTATACTATGAGTTTAAGGCAGTGATGAAAGCAGATTCTTGCAGAGACAGAAGTTTGATTTTGTTCAAGTTCCATAACAAGAGTGAAAAGTGGAAACGGAAAATTTGATCGACCAGTGAGCTAGCTAGAGAGTATAAATCTGGTGTAGTGGATTACTTATTATAATTTCACGGCAAATTTAGAGCTGTTCACTAGAATTATTATCATAAGGAATTGTACATGTAATATTTGTTACGACGTACACTACATAAAAAAGCCATGGTCTACCACTTAAGGCCAGTAGTTGCGTGGATTCATGGCGTCTTCAAACTGCAATTACTACAATGTACCGGCAACGAACTAGAGCGAAAAGGCTGGCCTGGCCCTGGAGCAACGGTGCGCCGCTCAGAATTCACATGGCCAAGAACATGCATGGTAAAACCGTAAAAGGAGCATCAGATCGATCAGGGTGTTGTGTTTCTGACAAGAGTGAAGTCCTCACCACCAATCGTTACAGGACGTTAATTAGCAAGCTCCACCTGACAAGGTAGATTAGCAACTTTGAATATAGTTCATCTCAAAAACCTAACCATTGTTACCAGTTTTTCTTTCAAAGACTGAGAATCACACAGGCTGTTTTGCTGGGGAGATCAACCATATAACAAACACAGGTTTCTTGTCTGTTTCTTGGAATTTTACTTGTCTAGTAGATATCAGATGAGAAAATGCCCATTAGGGAATGCTTTGCTGATAAGCGTTGCCGTTCCATGCAAAAGGAAGGATGATCAGATTTCTCTTTTCTTGAGCGCTACTGATGAAACAAGGCTGGCTAGCTGTTTGGAAAGTTCCGCTAAGATGAATCGCCACTCAATAGCTGCTCTCGTTTGGCCGTGCCTAGTGGACGATTGGCGACCATTGCAGCACTCCAAAACATCGCATCTCCGAAACCGAAAGTGATGTACACGCACGCAAGAGTAGTTGTAGTCATGTTGTTGACGATTGTGAATTAGCGATGTTTCATTCATGTCCTCGTCCTCGACCAAGTTGTGTCGTGTCTGACAATCTTTCTTTCCTCATTGAACGATGCCACGGATCGTATGCGGAATCACATTGATTTCACTCCTCAGTCCTTACAGCTGCTTGATTGAGATTTGAGAACATGACTGGACTGATGCTGACTATGAGAAACAGTTTTTCAGTCCCAATGGCTAATTCCTTGACGTGGAATCCAAGAGTAATTAATGTGAATAGTAACCATCCTCCCCAACAGATGGTTTCTATATTAAATAGTCATACAAAGAAAACTTTTAATGCAACACAAAAAGGACAGTTCAGCTGTGACAAATTTTTCTATAACTCACGCTGCCACATCTTTCCACCCACGCTGCCACATCCCAGATCCATATTATAGTTCATTCATCAAAATAAATAGGTAAATACAGATAGGTAGCAATCCAGAAATAGGCATAATCTCAATCCAGTAACAACGATAAAAAAGGTAACACATATAGTTCATAAAGATAAATACGAATCATCCAGGCGTTCAAACGTCCTCCAGAAGCACATCTATGTTGCAATCTAGAAAAAGATAAATGAGATAGGTAGCACATCTATGTTGCACAGCATCGTCTCAGGTTGGTCCAGACGTCCTCCTGAAGGAAACAGCCTTCAAAATTCTCCAAGAAAGCATCAAGTTCCACAACATAACCCCTGGGACGGAATCTACTTCGTGTTGTCCTGATACATAAGAACACCCCTTGAACAAAACAAACAAAAAAAGAAAGAAAAAAAAAGAAAAAGAGATTCTGTCCCAAATGATGGATCTGATCCAATCCTATGGACCGGCGATCAAATTGGGCAATCATCGGCTACTGCCTCCTTTTGCAGATCAAAGGCTTTCTTCAAGAATCGGTTCGCTGCCTCATCGTCTTGGTAGCACAGCACCCAGATCAAAGGCTTTCTGACATTTTTTCCCACAGTAGGGTAAAGACGTGCCAAAGTATTATAAGTGAGTTTGTAGGCTGCTAATGGAAAGCATATTGAAACCATAATTCACGATAGCAATCAGCAACAAATAGATTGCAGACAAGGTACTTCCCACTATCCATCAAGACATCAACCAAGAACACTTGGAACAATGTAGTAGGAAATGATGATTTGTTACATGCCCAGAACGGAACTTAAAGCGCAAACTTGCAGGCTGCAAACAAACAGAAAAGCAACTCAACTACACTCATTCCAGACTTCATGTTCATGGCATACACAATGGGTCAATGCTGCCTACGATACACTAGTCCAGCACATTCCCATCTCAGGTCATAGCATCGAACACTGAAGTCAAGCACAAAACATCAGTTGCATAGGAGATAGGACTTACATTTTACAGTCCGAGAAAGTCAGGTTGCTACCATTGGTTGACATCAATTAATGATGTCATCACCTATGGTATACATGAGCATACAGATAATCAAAACCTGGAATAAAGAAATAAATAAAAAAATGTACAAAGGAAGAGCAAGACCAAACATCAAACCAAGTCCAACATGAGAAAAGAAAATGACCAGGATGTGTTGGAGGTAACCCAGTCAACCCAAATGACCTCCATCTCCAAAATAAATAAATTATGCACAAATTTGCATCTGCTTTGCGACAAACCAATTTACATGCAATAGAATTAGAAGAAGCCTGCAACGTACTCACTCTCCTTGTGTGATCTGCAAGTCTGCAAACCAGCCGATGTGGGAACTAGTAGCAGGAAAGACAATTTTGATTTATCTTCTATTTCCTGCTCTGTTCTTGCCTTATTTTTTAAGGTAAATCAAAGGGGTCCATATATAAGTTTGAGGAAAAACTATAAAACAAAAATCATATTACAGGGAAGATGGAGTTGATCATTAGGCTACACCACACACAACTGCACATTAGTCTAGTGGCAAATGACAATTTGTTACATGCCTAAAACGGAACTTAAAGCGCAAACTTGCAGGAACAAACAGAAAAGCAACTCTACTTCGCTCATCCCAGACTTCATGTTCATGGCATACACAATGGATCAATGGTGCCTATTATGTACCTCCAATCGAATAGTCCACATTCCCATCTCATAGGTCATACCATTGAACACTGAAGTCAAGCACAGAACATTAGTTGCATAGGACTTACATTTTACGGTCCGAGAAAGTCAGGTTGCTAGCAACCTATCTTGCTTACATTAACTTATACGGCCATATTAAACTACATCAGTCACTACTTTCTGATAACTACTAAGTACTAGCCCAAGGCTCGAGAACATCCATTGAGCTTGAAGCGCCATTTTGAACCTCCTGCACTTTCCCTCACCAACACAGATGCACGGCATGATTATGGGCTCAAAAGCGAAGCTGCATCCCTGCAGATAAATTTGATTAGAACTACAGACAGCAGCTGTGAATGCATAATATATATTTTTTTTTTACCAAATTCACGTTTTCACCAAATGCCTGATATTCCACCTATGTTGCCAAGTTTTACAGTAAACATCGTAAGGTCCCAACCCAAACCTCATGAGTTATGACGACCACTCCAATAAAAATCTTAAGAGGTTACTATTTACTAGTATCATCAGCAAGGATACCGGTCTAAGCTTCCACAAGCCTGCTAGGTTCAGCTCGATGTAAGATGAAAATTGATTTAAATAATGTACTGTTAGCTCAATACGAGCCATGGAGTGGCATATATTTTCAGGTCACCACTAACTGACACAAAGAAAAACAGAGATAGTAATAAGCATAACAAGAGCATGATTGATAACAAACCTGAAATTGGTAAAGAATAGAAACATATACAAGTAGATATTCAAACAAAGAACTAACCATTTGAATTGATCAAATTGACAAATGTAGTGCTCACAAAAGATAGGCAATAAGGTGTATAGAAGAAAGAAGGAACAAAAGATAGACTAAAATAAAAGGCTGTACATGTTATAATCTGAAAGAAAGAGATCATTTGAGGGTTTGGGTATGGAATGGCAATGCGACCCAAGAAAAATTCCAACATTTGCAGTTTACTTAAAAAATAGAGGCAGGTAATGAATAGCAAGCAGAAGTGCAGAAGTTTTCTGGTTGTTATACTTTTACAAGAACAAAGTTTACCAGCTAAAGATCCAGTTCCAGGCTCAGGTCCTTCAGGACATTCACGACAGGTCTAACTTATTTTTTATCTTCAAGCATTTTCTGGATACAAAATATTCATTCTCCAGTTAATTGTCAAAAGTTGGGAGCATGTTATCCCAAAAATACTACTTTAAAAATCTAACTTATTTTTTATCTTCAAGCATTTTCTGGATACAAAATATTCATTCTCCAGTTAATTGTCAAAAGTTGGGAGCATGTTATCCCAAAAAAATACTACTTTAAAAATATAACAGGATGATTAACAGCAAGAGGACCATCTAAAAGTGCAAACACATTGCAGCATTGGTAAACTGAGTGCCCCAAAATAAGTAGCTTACTTCTATATGAACAATTAGACAGCAAACTACTGTTAACATGGCAAAATAAATACTATAAAAGAACCCTGCATTGATAGGCATTATGACCTCAATCTTACCATTTCAAAGTTCAAACACATGGTTTTGCCAATCGTAGTGAAGAGTGGAAGTATAGGCAAACACTATAGTAACACTTTGCAGCATTGATGAGATAAACTGAGTGCCCCAAAATAAGTAGCTTACTTGTACATGAACAACTAGACAGCAAACCAGTGCTAACATATGCAAAATTAAAGAACCCCACGATGATAAGCATTATATATGACCTCGAGCTTACCACTTCAAACACATGGTTTTGCTGATGGTGGTGAAAAGCGGAAGTATGGGCAAACACTATTGTAGCACTTGTCCCTGTCCATCGTGCAGACACTCTCAAATTCACCAGTCTTGACATTCAGCGAATAGTACTCTACTTCTGCAGGTTCCCAGTAAGGATCCTCTTCATCATAATAATCTTCTGGCACGCCTCGAAGGAAAATAAATCCCTCAGCTGCACCTAAAGTGACGTACTCATTATGGTAGTCTGGCAATTGTATAATATTCTTCGACAGGCGTTCACTGGGAGATCCATGGTCACTTTGTTTGGCGATGCGAGACAAGCGAAACTCTCGATTCCCCAAGTATTCACCAACAGTGAGCATCCCAGGGGTTCCTTGTCTATCAACTGCAATGCAAGCCCGAAAGCCGGCGTCCACACGGTGAGCATAGCTGATAACAGATAACTCCATCTTGAGGGCATCAAGCACGAGAATCTTGTCCGTCGAAGGCACTGTCCAGTAGAAGCAGCCATCAACATGGTCAAACTTCTCCAGGCCATGGAAGTTAGGAGGCTCTTCTATGCCACCCAGAGAAGTCCAGGTTGAAGATGTAGCAATTCCCCATTGCCTTGTCACAGAAGAGAAGACAAACACCACCAGCTTGGCTTCGTACTTGGCCACGCATATCACCCTGAATGATGTATCTGCCTCACCTTCTTGGGAGGGAGCAAGACAGAGCCCAAAATTAACAAGGCTCCCCTCGTTGACGGCGAGGTCGCCAGGTACAGGTGGGAGCAGCACGTATCGCTTGAACAGGGGATCGCACACGGCGTAGTTCATGAAGCGAGGGCGAGGTAAGTCGCCGTCGGGGAAGTACTTGGACTGGATGAGGACACGGCCGTCGCGGGCGTCCAGGGGGAACCTGCCCCAGGCTCCCTTGGGCACCCGCGGCACGAAATGGTACTCGAAATCGGCCTTGCGAGCAAGGGCGATGGCGCGCTTGAAGGAAGGGTGGGGCACCCAGGCGGGATAGAAGCCGTCGTAAACAACCACCCCGAGCAAGGGAGGCGGACGCCCGTACCGGCGCCTTTTGCGGGGGGTGGGAATGCGGGCGTGGATCCCACCGAGGAGGCCGTCGGTGTCGGTGAGGGCGGTCTGGAGCGGCGCCGATGGCTGGCGCTCGACGGCGCCGGCGCCAGCGAGGCCATGGCAGGCAAGCCGACCGCCTGAGCTTTGGGGTTTTTGAGTGGTGTGGAGTGGAGTGGAGGAGAAGGAGCCGGTGGCGGCGGTGGGAAGGTAGGTGGTAGGGTTTAGTAATCGGAACTTCTCACTTTTCATTCCATTTTTTTTTTTATTTATATGTAATGGTCAACTCCCTCCGCCCCGTAATATGATTTTCGTTTTATAGTTTTTTCCCAAACTTAAGGACCATTTGATTTGTAGAAAAGAAAATAGAAAATTTAGAGGATTAAAATCCTATAGGAAAATTTTCTATGATAGTCTTTTGAGTTAAAAAAATTGAATCCCATAGTTTCCTTTGAAATTCCTATGGAATTGATAATACTATAGAGATTTTGGAGGAAAGTCAGCAAGAGCTCTAATCTTTTAAAATATTTTCTATAGTCTATATGTCTCTCATTCGATTTATGTGTTTTCTTACGGCTTAATCAAACAATCATTCTGTGTATTTTTTCATGTGTTCTGTAATCTACTGTTTTGCATTTGTATTCATGGCGAAATCTCATGTTTTTCGTATTGTTGCGTTTTTTCAATCATGTGTTTCAAATGGCCCTTAAAGAGATTTTGGTATACTATTTCTCCCATCAATCAACTATAATTCAGTTTTTCATGCCTTACTTCTTCTTCTTCTTCTTCTTCTGACAACAACTTCTTTTTCTTTATCTTTAACAAAATTGAAAGATAACAATCACTTATACCAAAAAGAGGATCATGGTTACGAACTGATCATATATCTGGTTGGGTTTCTTGTGGTAGAACCTGCCTACCAGTCCTTGACTTGGCACCGATGCTCATATTTTCCTAGCGACGTCCCCCGTCGACAGTGAGACGTCTGTGGTGACTTCGTAAACTTCAAGATCTGTCGGCTCGGTCCTTCGAATGTGCTCATAGAGATAGGGTTTGCGTGACGTGTATTCATAGGGGGAGTGCGCGTGCGTCGGGACGTCTGTGTTGTACCGTGTAATCTAAAAAAAAAGAGGATCATGGTTGATTGAGGATCCCATCTACCAATCTTTTTTTACATCTATCTATCACCCCTTTATCCTACTTTTCCAATTCCTTGGTGTTCACTGTAACTCTCCACAAGATTCATCGGCGTTCTCGATTGCCTTGTCGATCCTAGAACAACTCTAGGCGCGTGCATCTCCCAAACATGTCCTCTTGGGAGGTGCTCCGAGTCCGAGGTTTTTGTGGCGAAGGACGGTTCAGACATTAGTCTAATTGATCTCTAGATTGACTGCAACCTTTGGTCATTCTAGCCTTTACAGGTGTGTGATTCGAATCTCAAATTAGCTTCAACACACGAGGAAAATTAGAAAAGCCGACATAAAAAATATAGAGATGTTTTTTCCCTTTCAAAAATAAAATGCCAAACAGAATACACGAAGAAATCTAGAAAACCTCTAGAAATTGCTCAATCCTCTCTAGCCGCCTAGACCTAGAGGAGGATTTTTATGTCGAGCAAAAAAAAAAATTATTGTTCGTGTATTAAAAGTACCTTTTAGTTTCTTGGCCTATTTTTTTTTGGCGAATTTGGTTATTTGGCCCACTTTAGAGTTTTGGTTAGTTTCTCGGCCCTTCCGTCAATTGTGTATCGTCAATTGATATTGTGCTTGGCTGATATTGTGTATCGTCAACTGATTCAAAAAGAAAAATTTAAAATCTAGAGGCTCTATATAACGCAGCCACAAGCAGAGAATTGAGTTCAGCTTACCCAGCAAAATGGCGGCACAACGTCGCTCCTTCCTTCTTCTCAGCTTTCTCGTCGTTGTCCACGACATCGCTCCACCGCCTCCACCTCCCTCCCCCGTCATCGCTCCACCGCCTCCACCTCCTCACGCCATGCCGCCGCCACCACCACCACCAGCGCTACCGCCGCCACCGCCACCGCCTCCCCCCTCCCCTACACGGCTACACCAAGAACAATATCAGCCAAGCAGGGGCCATGGCACCCCTACATCAGGTTAAACCTTTTCTATGTAATATATAATTTAGTAATCTACATTAGAAATATATTTTAAGAGAATTTTTCCATACATCTTTTCTTGTTTTCTGGACAACATGGACGGCACAGACAAATTCATACTTATATTTTATTATTATATTTTAATTTTGCTAGATGCATAATTAACTAGTAATAATAATTCTCGGTGCACAACAGAATCACACAAATTCGTATTTTATGGATGGCACACACAAATTCGTACTTGAAAACAGGCGGATAATGAAGAGCAAGCAGAGAAGTTTTCTGGTTGTTATACTTTACAAGAACAAAGTTTCCCAGCTAAAGATCCTGGCTCAGGTCCTTCAGGACATTAATGACAGGTCTAACTTATTTTTATCTTCGAGCATTTTCTGGATACAGAATATCCATTCTCTAGTTAATTGTCAAAACTTGGGATCATGTTATCCCAAAAAATATTTCCTTTAAAATATAACAGGATGATTAACAGCTAGAGGACCATCTACAAGTGGAAATATATACCACCGACAAATTGCTTGCTAGACAGGTGACAGCATACAAGCTACATTGTAGCATTGGTAAATTGCATGCCCCAAAATAAGTAGCTTATTTAGGGCACTCACAACGAGACTCTACTATAGAGTCTAAAAGCGCATTTATTATCTTCATATTATTATAATTTCTTCGATGTGGCGCTGATGTGGCGGTATATTTACGTAAGAGAGATGGAAAAAACAAAACTCCAAGTCCACGATATTCGAGATATAGATAGTCTTAAGACTATAGTAGAGCCTGCATTGTGAGTGCCCTTAGTCCTTTTTTACCGTCACTTTGGACTCAAGCGAGGCAAAGCGGCACACGCTATTGTACCAGATGAGTCCAAGGATATGTTTGTTTTGGGCTAAAGGGGATAAGATGGTCTATTTTATTTATTTTTTAAAAGAAATGGCAGGAGCTCTGTCGTTCAATTAAGTTAGGGGAAAAAGTTTTATTTACACATGGCACCCTAGGTGGCTAACACCATGGTTATAATAAGACCAAAAGGAGAAAAAAGTCATCTCCTTGCTAGTTGGCCTCCACACCAAAACTCAATCCTATTTCATTTTCTAGTCTAGAAATGATCTCTCAGTTCGTTTGTTTGCTTTTTTTAACTTTCAGCAAGCTTTGTTGATTTACAAAGATGGATAATCGTTTACAAGTAGCCGAAAGATAAATGAAGGGGGTCATCTTCCCAAACACGAAAGTTTTTTTTTTCCTAACAAACCTTGCCTAGCTAATTCTCATGGGCCACTGAATTAGAACTTCTACCTTGAATAATCGAGATTGTTGTAAATTCCTTCCACCTTGGGCGCATTCATTATAATTGCCACTGCAGAGAAATCTCCATCCTGCATTGTATTAATGTCTTCCCAGTTTTTGTTTGGTTGGAGGGACAAGATCATCCCTATCTTTTTATTTGGTTTGAGACGACCAAGGACCGAGGGGTTAAAGACCGGTATACGTAGCAGCCATCATAGTGGAACCACATGTCATAGTCATATTCTTTCCCTCTTTTTAGATAGACCAAATAGTGTAATACCGAGGTGCGTGTTCCACGATATTATCATCACCTTCAATGGTATTTTCATTGTGCTTTAGACAAAAAATGGTATCTCTCTCTCTCTCTTGCCATTAGCCACTCTATGAAAGAATTCAGTATTGTTACCACCTTTTAATAACCACATAACATTTGATCTTTTATGCCAATAACTCTCTTTTTTCTCCATAAGTATAAGAATAAGAAGCCCAGATTTCCTTGCCAATTTCACAGTAGGGAGGTTGTTGTTTTCTTCCTACTGTTCTAGCTTCCTCAATTCCTCCTTCAGAATTTTTTTAGATTTTTCCGGTATGTCCTTTTACACATTGTCCTCATCCTTTAAGGAATTTCTTTACTCTATTCTTTTTCTTTGTCAATAGCATATTTGGCAGTTACCTCTTTTTTCCTAATTTCACTTATCTTATGAGTAAAAATCAGCTTGTTTAAGCCAAGAGTTTTCAAAGAAAAAAAAAGGCTTTGATCCAGTTTTTTTTATCCAAATCAGTTTTCATGAGTGGATTATGATCAGACGTATATATATCTGGGAATGTTTTTTAGGTTACAAAGAGGGAATTCTTCTTACCAGGTACTAGACATTAAAACTTTGTCTAATTTCCCCATAGTTAGGATCCCTACAGGGGTTAGGATCCATTTTACTCTAGGTATACTTTACCCCAATCAAAGGAAGTTCTATGAGCTCATGGGACTTAAGAACCAGATTGAATAGAAAATTTGTTTCCATTAAAATGTTTATTCTTCTCGGTGCCCACTATGAGAACATTAAAATGCCCACCAATGAGCAAAGGATATTTAGCTTTTAAAAAAAAAAATTGGATAGTTCAGTAGAGAATATTCCAGCTTCCTGCCACACTGGTTACAGTTTGTTGGATCCTGCATGCACTTTGCAATGAGCTTGAATTTTCCTGGTTGTCTGAAAAAAATGAAATTACATCTCCATAATTGGTACCATGGAACATGAATATATGGTATATATATCGGTTCAGAGGTGAATATTGCATGATGTTGCCAATAGCATTGGTGATCCGTTCTAAGTTCTAGTAACTCTCTTATATTAAGGCATTGTTTCTCTCCACCACAAATTTTCACTGAAAAGATCTTGAGGAAAGTACTGGCACTGATGGTTGAGTACTCGGAGATTCCAGAATTGAAGTCATGGTCGTCCCGTGATATTGCAAGATTGTCGCTTCCCTTCCCCTCCTGTAATGCAGTAAAGCCTGTGTTTCAGCAAAATTGTCTCTCCCTTCTTCTGTGTAATGTACTGTACAGTGGCACATGTACTTGTGGCAGAGCTTGCCGAGTCACTCAAGCATGACTCTAGCAGCATGTCATAGCAGCAGCACACACGGTGACACTGATATAGAAACTTGCGAACTTTAGAAACTTGTAACTTGTTCATCATAAAATATTTCAATTCATATACCAATACCATACATTAAAATTCAGAAAAGAAATCACCCAGACAATGACATTGAGTAGGACACAACACAACACATGAACGACCTTACTGATCCTTGGCGGCATTTCCCAATGGGTTACCCTCGAACCGGTTGATCCTGAAATGGCCGAGCTCGACGCCGGCCTCCGTCGCAGTCCTGGCCTCGCCGTCCAAAGCCATCTCTGCCAGGATCATCCCGACAGCCGGACCCATCTTGAAGCCATGCCCGGAGAACCCAGCCCCGACCACCACATCGTGCCCGAACTCCCCGCCGAGGAAGTCGATCACGAAGTCCTCGTCCGGCGTCATACAGTACATGCACGGCAGCCGGTCGACCGGCCCACCGGCGGTCTCCACGTGTCCAGGCATGAACTCGTCGATCCAGCGGGCCACCCGCTCCACGACGTCGTCGCAGCCAGAGACCAAGTCCCGGTCGTCCGGGTCGCACGGCGGTCCACCGTGATAGTTGATCTTGATGGTACCCGGCCGCTCCAGCGCCGGCGTACTGTACACGTAGAGCGGGTAGCAGTAGCTCGAGAACGTGGGGAAGCCGGACTCCGCCGTGAGCTCTCCTCGCGGCCGGGCTTGATGCGCCAGTACAGGACCAGCGTGTGCAGCGGCTGGATGGGGAGCTCGATGTCCACACCGGCGGCGGACTTGATGAGCCTGCTGGTCCATGCGCCCACCGTGACGACGCACTTGGCGCCGTGGAACTCCTCGCCGGTTCTCGTCTTCACCACGACGCCTCCCTCCGGTGCCGGCCCCTTCTTGATTTCGACGACCTCCGCATTGTCCCTCACCACGGCGCCCTTGTGGACGGCGAGATCCTGGAACATTTTGACAGCCGCGGTGGCGTGCAGCACGCCGGCGGTGCCGTGGTCGCTCACCGCGGCAACCCAGCCGTGAGGGAGCCGGAACGCGCCTCCCCACCTCGGGGCCACGTCGTCCACCTCCTCCGCACCGGCGTTCCTGGCGGCGGCGAGGACCGAGGCGTTGCTGCGCGGGCCCATCAGGAGCAGCGGCGTCGGGGTGAGCACGCGGCGGCCGGACTCGGCCTCAGCGTCCGCCCAGAGGCGGCCGGCGAGGCGCACCATCGGCGGGTACCGCGCGTCCGGGTAGGCGTCGCGGATCGTGCGCGACTCGCCGTGCGAGGAGCCGAGGCCGTGCAGCAGGTCGAAGCGCTCCAGGAGCAGGACGCGCGCGCCTCGGGACGCCGCCGCGTGCGCCGTGCAGCTACCCATGATGCCGGCGCCCAGAACTATGACGTCGAAATCGAACCAGCGAGCGGCGGCGGCATCCACGGGAGCTGTGGGTGTGGGCGCGGCCATGGTTCTTGTCGCCAGGAAGAGGAGGCCGGAGGCGGCGGCTGCTCTGACTTGGGGTCGGCGGCGGGCGTGCTGTCGATCTACCACCGTAACGTCCCCTCGTCCTTATTCTTTGGAGCCTTCGTGGGCCTTTCGAGCAGCCATGTAGGCCCAGCAGCACAGCGTCAGCTGCTTTGTTTCAGTGGGCCAGAGCCGCTGAAACCCACGGCAGCCCACGAGGCCACAACACACGGCCCCAAACGTCGCAGTCTACCACACGAATCTCGAAGCGCCCCGCGGCACATTCGCCAGCTGTATATCACCACGACCGACCACGGGCTCTCCTTCAGTCCTGTCGCAGGTTCCAGTATTCCACCACGCGGCGTCACCTCCCGAATTCCCGAACCTTCTCGAGGCCGAGGCCACTCTCCCTTCCTCTCTCCCTCGCTCCAGGAGGTGCGTGCGCCCGACTAATCCCCCACACTCCCCCAACTGGCTCTTCTTCCCTGTTTGCTCCGATCTTGTCTCCATGGTAATCGCAGCTCCTTACCTTTCCTTTGATTTGCGAGGGATCTCTCCCTTATGTAGCCGTTCAGTTCGCTGCGGTGGGTTTTGTTTGACGAGTAGTTGAGTAGACCGACCCCTGGCAATCGATCGACCCTTGTATGGTTCGGTTAGGTTTTTGTTCATCTTTTCCGGCTGCCAATTCTGCCTAAATTGTTTAACGGAACCTCCTCCGTGGCTCTCTTTGTTCAAGTTCGTCACGCTGCCCCATGTCAGTAGTGTGTTGTAAGGTAGGAGCTGCAATGATACTTAAACCATAATATAAGCCTTGATGCATGATTGAACACGGTACAAGTTGTTAGGTTTGAACTACCTCGTGTAAGTTTGATTGCCTGCATATCTGTAGATGACATGTACGTTGCAGAATTGTACAGTGCCTTTTGAAATAATAGTATAAATACATAAAAAAGGAAGATATAGAATATACTCCCTCCATCCCAAATTATAAGTCACTTTGGAATGCAATGCATTCCAAAGTGACTTATAATTTGGGATGGAGGGAGAGGGAGTATATGTTATGGACTCATAGTGCTCTTTGTTAAAATTTCCGATGAAACATCATTTCTTTCTTGGTCAAGGTCTCAAGGATGCTGCTACTTCATTATTTTTTAATAATGCTCAGCATATAGTTAACGCTCACCATGTCTTTCCTGTTGTTCTGACTTTCGACTAGGATATTTTAAATAAAATTCTGGCTCTTACTATTATTACCATGTTATGTCTGTCTCCTTATAAAATTGGTGTAGGTTTTTGGTCAATGACACATTCTTGGAGAACTATATTCTTTGGTGACCCTACTATCTTTTCCATGCTAAAATTGTGTTGTGCTTTTTCCAACATTTTCCCCATTTATGAGACTGATGTACTCATCTGTGTTGGACTGCAGAAAACAATGAGCAGACTTAACAGCCGTACCATCTATGTAGGCAATCTCCTGGGGACATCCGTGAGAGGGAGGTTGAGGATCTCTTCTACAAGGTGGGTTGCAATTGTTTTACGTGTATACCTTTTTCTGTTTTTTTTTTCATTTTCCAAGCAAGTGTTAGATTGGTCATGGCATAGGCTAATTCCTGCCCAGTCAATAACATTTTCTGTCTCAGCAAGACAGCAATTTCAGTATCCTATTAATGTGAGAATGCATGAAAAATATAAGTCATGTGTCTAGTATTCTCTTAGATCACCAAATCTAAGTCCATCACAACTTCGTGACATCTTTTACTCTCATTCTTCCATGTCCACACCTGCTTAAAGGCGCTCTAATCAATGCACACTTGTTATCTACCCTAACTGTAGCAACAATTGGTGGCAACAGGGTCATTGTACTCCTTGCCTTAATCTTGTGTCAAAGTCCAAATGGACTATCAGAGGGAGTAGTGTGTTATCTGAAATTTGGTTGAGAGGTTGCACAAGAATTTTGTTTGAGTTCAATATGTGTTCTTTATTGAGTTATGTCAACTAAAGAAACATCATATATGTAGTTCTCTTTGTTGAAGTAAACACTGTTATCTGTTTTGCAATGATCCTGAATACCTTTATTTTGTATCTGCATCACCTATGCTTTTATTGAACCATTATGACAATGCCTTGACTTTTTCCCCCTTCAATGTATGATTGTGCAGTATGGTCGTATTTTGGATATCGACTTGAAAATACCTCCAAGACCTCCCGGATACGCTTTCGTTGAGGTGAGGATATTTTGCTATGGTCTTATTTTGTATGAATACTATTGTTTTATGGGGCCTGATTTTAATTACGTACAACTGCTCTATTACACTGTTAAGTTTTTTTTTTCTTCAAAAAAATACGCAGGAGACCTGCATTTTTATTGTATTATAGAGATGATTTATTTATTTATTTTTGGGGGGATCCTCACTCATATGGGGACTAGATATGAGTGAGGTAATTACACTGAACTCATGGTTCAAACATGACCCAACCTTAGCTAAAAGACCTAATCTGCAAACGCCAGTTCCTAGCCCTTGTAGTTTCTTCGCCCCAGCCATGTATCAGAGGCTGTGCTCATTCTTCAGCTTACTCCAAATCATGCTAATCGAAGGAGAAGCCCACTCTGTTCAGTTTTAAAACCTATTTTGGATCATGCTTTAACCATTGAAATCAAACTGACTGATATAATGTGTTTTGATGTCACCAAAAAAATTTGGTGCTAACGAAAAAAAAATGATGCTTTTATAGTTTGAGGATCAACGTGATGCTGATGATGCAATTTATGGCCGTGATGGGTATAACTTTGATGGCTACAGGTTGCGGGTATGTATATCAAACTTTTATTTAATGCTTCTCCCAGAAGAGAGGACTGAATTGGGTTTTCTTGCATTTGCTGAAAATGCATTTTCTACTCAGGTTGAATTAGCTCATGGTGGCAGAGGTCAGTCTTATTCTTATGAGCGTTCAAGCAGCTATAGCAGTGCACGCCGTGGAGGTGTTTCTAGGCGCTCTGATTTCCGTGGTTGGTACTTTTGTCATATGAAAAAGTTTCCTTATAGCTCCTTACACAGACTCTCAGGTTTCATTTCCTGAATCGTGCAGTTATGGTCACTGGTTTACCTTCTTCTGCATCGTGGCAAGATCTGAAGGTAATTTATTTATAATTCACTTCTTCCAGTACTTATGCTGGAAATAACTCATTTGCTACATCTCAGGACCACATGCGGCGCGCCGGTGATGTCTGTTTCTCCGATGTATACCGTGAGGCCGGAGGTTAGTTGTTTGAGCACTCTTGGCACATTTCCTGCTATTGTGTTTCAGCATATGGTTGTAAACTTAATCACTGATTTTGTAATAATGTTTCCTAACTTATTGCTTCACTGCCTCTTTGAAGTATGAAATATTCAGGCTTTATTCTGAATGACGATATCTGCTCCTTCTTTCTTGTGATGCAGAAACTGTTGGAATTGTGGATTATACAAATTATGACGATATGAAATACGCGGTGGGTTTAACATATCATATACTCATTAGTCATTTCTTTTAATGTGAACTTAAAATCATTTTCTCTCATCTATTACTGTTTCAGAGAGTCTGTTTTACTGTTGAAGAGGATGCTCTAATTAAATGTCTGTTATTTCCTGTTTCATGTGTCATGATTTTACTCATGCATTTTCCTCTTGGCATCGTGTAGATTAGGAAGCTTGATGACTCACAGTTCAGGAATGCATTTTCAAGGGCGTATATCAGGGTATTCTCATGTTTGCCCCAGTTTAGTTTGTTACAATGCCTTACATCATTTGATTATGAATTATGTTTGTTCTTATTCTATTATAGGTGAGGGAGTATGATGCTAGATCACGAAGCAGAAGCCGTAGCCGCTCGTACTCTAGAAGCCACAGTTACAGCAGGAGCAGGAGCCCAAAGTATGTATACATGCTGACAAATTTGATATACTTTTTTTTTTTTGCGGCAACACAAATTTTATATACAAGTCTAATGGCAGCGCTAATTCTTATTTGTTGTTGCTTCCTTAGATCTCTTTCTCGGTCACCCTCACCTGTGGATGAAAGGTATGCACATCTACGTCAATATGAAATTTGCATTTGTGAAACTGAAAGTGCTTATATTGTTTGAAGGTAACGGATTGTCAAATAAAATGGTGAAACCAATCAGATCTTGTCCTGAATCATCTTTAACGTATTCGCAATTCACCTATGGTGCTAAAAAATATTGAAAACCTGACTTACATGTCACATTAACTTAATTATTTCCTACTATTTGATATACTTGTGTCAAACAAACAAAATGCCCGTGCTAAGACTCAGAGACTTCCTTGTACATACTTCTACAAAATGCAGCTCTGAATATTTAAGCATGTGCTCTACCGTAACCTTATAGAACATGCTGAAGTTTTGGCTGTATTGCAAACTTCTAGATAAATCTTTCAATGTTGTAGCAGGGAGTATTGGATCCTTCAGAAGCATGCCAAATTGAGAGGGTATAGAAAAGAGGTGTTACGTGAATTTTACCTTCTTTCAAAACTTGTTTTGTCACCCTTTCCTGACATATCAGTCATCTCCATAGCATGGCAGAACCTCTTTCTTTTCCTTTTTCCTCATTGAAAACCTTCAGTCCTCTCCTTATTTATCAACTTCATAAATCATTAACCCAGAGGTCTTTTTTTTCTGAGTTTAACAACAAAATTTTCCTGCTTTATCAGATAAAATTCCAACATATTCACCTGAGATTTTAATAATAATAATAACATATTTCACCAACAACAACATAGCCTGTCAGTCTTAAGAAAATATTTGGTGCCAGAATTTTTTTTCTGCTTTTTGTTAAAGCAAGAAGAAGAAACAAAACTTGGTGCCAGAATTTTTACTTGATATACTTTGGAACGCCTCCTAAAATCACCTGTGATATGTTTTTTTTGTTATACCGGTTTCTCTTTAAATTAGCATAACCTTTTGTGATGTACTGATTTCTCTTTAAATTGGTATGACTTGAATTTGCTCTGGTTCAATGATTAAACATACAGAGCTTGCTGGCTAACCTCCACTGTTCAAGGTTTGCTTTTGTTTTTCCTAGATTTGGCCATGCGGCGATCTGGGGACTGCATTGATATAATATTGGATGTTTTGAGAATTGGAGTGGATGGTTTGGGACTTTGGATAGTAGAGCTGGATTGTGATGCATGTATGACAAGTGGGCTACAACCAGTCCTAGGAGCAAGATAGGACTGACAGTAAGAAAATGTGAAGTGAATCTTATGGTGTTATTAAAACAAATGTCTACTATTAAGTTCAATGGCTTCATATAAATGAACCATAATTTATAAAAATTTCCGTTTTGTTTGACTAATTCTGCCATCTTAGTTAAAATTCATATGGTGTCTTTTGCATTATAGCGCTCTGTAGCTATTTCCATGTCAAAGGTTCGCACTAGCCAAAGAAGGTGACATTAACAACAAAATTCAACATACTCTTGCTTTGTTTGCTTATTTGCATTCCAGTTATGACCTAATTAATTACTTGATAGGCTGAAAAACAATATTATTTTTCTGGGAGTATTAAGCATAGACACCAAAATGTGTACTTACATTGTAGCTTCCCTCCTGTTTCAACTCATGCATATGCTGTGGAACGTTGCCTCTTTATGCACATCTCAAGTTACCAGCTTAGTTTTGTTCGCAATTTTATATCACAGGCCAGCATGCTACTAACGCATCATTAAGTAATGGAATCTGTTTCTTGTACCTTTTGCAGATCGCTGTCGAGATCTCGATCCCCAATTTCTTCTGTAAGTAACCCAAGCTCATTAGTTATTATAACCAAGATTTTGCCTTGTTCAATGTAATTGATTTAACTCTTTTGCAGCCTTCTCATGCAAGTTCTGCGAGCAGAAGCCCTAGGAGCAGAAGCACATCCCGGTCTCGGTCTCCTGTAATTGCAAGCTTCCAAAACAATCACTTATTATGTTGCAAGGAACTTTCATGCTTATTTAGTATGTTTTTGCTGGCAGGTGAGATCCGATTGAACTTGGGAGCCCTTGATGTAGTGAGCAGCTCCAGGAAGAAGAAAGGAACTTGAGAACATTCCGTGCCACCACAATAGTCCGAGTGATTATGTTGTTGCCACTGCTCCCCCAGATTTGGGAGGTCTCCTCTTATTTAGACAGAGCATTTAATAATTGCATTATATTGCTAAAACAGAGACTTATTATGCGTAGAATACCGTTGTAGACTGAACCTGTCTGTCCTCGTGTTCTTGGCTCCTGGAACTCTGGTTTTGTCATTTTTTTTCTTACAAGACTGGTTTTATCATTGTATATCGTATCCATATGTATCTATATGTTCAATTGGTCCCATGTAAACCTGATTGCATGTGCGCAGAGCTGTTTGGTTCCTACGCCTAAAGTTCTGAACATTCATTTGTACCCCAGGTTACCCAAATCAAACAGACTCTTAAGAACTTTTTCCTACTTATTTCGCCAAAAAAAAAAAAAAAAAATACTTTTTATATTAGAAGCAGTGCTGGTGTATTTTGGTACTCCTTCGGTCCAAGAAAGACAATTCTAGCATCTTATAAGCTTGGTTGATTACAAATAAAAATGTACCAATATTTACAATATCAAATGATTCTATTAGATTAATTATGAAATATTATTTTTATATTAATTGATTTAATTGATAAATATGAATGCTCACTACAAACTTAGTCAAACGTGAACTATTTTACCAAAGCATGTAACCTGCATTTGCATTCTTGGACTGAAGAGTGTAATCCTGATGTTAACTCTGAATCTAAAAAAAAAACCTTGCTAGTTTTCAAGAAAGGATTCCAAGTGCCTAGAGTTTTTTTTTTTTTTTTTTTTTTATTCCTCTAAAAATACCCCTTTTTTCTTGACATTACTATAGGAAATTCCTCACACATTTCTTGTTCCAAACCACATAGTATTGATGTCAGCAAAATAGATGAAAAAGAATCCAATGACAATCCTATGAAAAACACTGCTCCAAACTATTCATGCAGAGGCAATTGAACAAACCATCCGGATCTGTACTGGCACTACATTCATGCCAACAGGAGGGCATCATGGTGACGTTTCCTACTCCTAATAACTTGGAAGGGCATCGTCGGCAGTCGGATTTCTTTCAATTACCCGCTGCAAAGTCGAATCCGACTTGAAAACGCTGGATCCGCAATGCGTTTTGGTCCTTCCCGCCGTTTTATAAATGTCTCTCTTCCCTATGCCCATCGCGATACTTTCTCGTTTCTCCTCTGCCGCCACACCACGCCAAACCAAAAAAAAAAAAAAAAAAATCCCTAGCGAGCAGAGCGAGAGCCGCCGCCGGAGCATCCATGGCCACGGAGACGGAGCTTGGTCTTCCTCCAGGCTTCCGTTTCGTGCCCAATGATGATGAGTTAGTCGAGCTTTGTCTGCTCCCTCGCATCCAGAACCAGCCCCTCCTGCCCAACGACATCATCGTCGACGATCCGCTGAGCGCGCCGCCATGGGCTCTGCTCGAGAAGCACGGGCGGAAGCACCAGGCCTTCTTCTTCTCGGCGTGTCAGGCCATGAACGCCAAGGGCAGCCGCCAGAAGCGCACCTGCGAGGGACACGGGACCTGGCAAGGGCAGGGAAAAAAAGGAAGCGCAAAGATCAAGAAGAAGAAGGAGGGCAGGATGCCAAGAAGAAGCTGTGCGTGCGCGTGCCCGGCGGCGCCGAGAAGATGGACATCGAGTGGGACATGTACGCGCTCAACTTCCAAGAGCGCGGTGTCCAGGGAAGCACGGGCTGGGTGATGCACGAGTACTCCGTCACCGCCCCGCCGGAGCTCGCGCGGTCGCCGGTGAGGCTGTACTGCATCCGATTCAGCGGCCACGGCAAGAACGCCAAGAAGAACAGCAGGATGCGCTGCATCGAGGCGACGACGAGTTGGAGGACGATGTGGAGGACGACGATGCAGCAGGAGCAATCGCCACCGCGGAGGAAGACCCTGCTCCCCTGTTCGTCGATGAGTACCCGCCGGGCGCAGGAGCAGGCTATGATCAAGACTTCGAGTACGACACTTCTGTTCCTGTGATGCTGGCGGATCTTGCCAACCCCAATCCCAATGCAGCTGATGGGGCGGGCGCAGGAGCAGGCTATGATCAAGACTTCGACTTGCCCGGGTTGGTGGACGGCGACGACAGTTTCAGCTTCATGAACTCGTTGCCCGATTTGCTGCCTACTTTCGACTTCTCTGAATGAGCCGATGGTGCCGGACGACGCATGATCAGACTCGCTGTAGATTGATTCAGCTCCTTAACTTGTTGTAGCTTGAGACTGCGAATTGCTGTATCTGAGCTTTTAATGTTACTGTGAAAGGGAAACTGAGTTTGTACTGCCTTGTTTGTTAGTACTCCGTACTTGTTTAACCTTCTTCACTTGTCTTATAACGATACTTAAATTGTACGTATTAGTTTTTATTACTATTTTCGCTTCTATTACTTAAACGATGAACGATACTGAAAGAACCATGATAACTTGTTGTAGCTTGAGATAGAGAATGATTTGCCTGAGATCAGAATCTGCTTGATGTATGAAACAGTGCCATGTTTAACGACGGAATGCGGCCTTGTTTAGATGGCTAAAATTTCTAACATTTTTCCCACTTTCTCTCCATCACATCACATTAAATACACCCAAAAGACATATGTTTGGAGTATTAAATGTAGGTAAAAAAAATAACTAATTACACAGTTTAGATGTACATTACGAGGCGATTCTTTTGAGCCTAGTTACTCCATGGTAGGATAATATTTACCACTAACAAACTAAAACACGCTACAAACAGACGATGTGACAATCGGTTCCAAATATTTGCCATCTAAACAAGGCCGCGGTCTTTTTGTGATCGGGGGCAAATGTTTTGGTTTTTGGGTGTGGACTGTGACGATTCAAAATCTACTTGTGTCTGTGCTATCTTTTTTTTTAGCTTATATGCGATGAATTGTACTGAAAGAAACATGGTAAATGCTGCAAAAGGTGAAAATTACCATGAAGCTGTAAGCAACCCAAGCCTAGCCTGTGTTTAAGCATAACGAATTATCGAGCTTCACAGCCTTGTTCAATCCTAATTCACACAGTTGACTATTGCGTATAGCAGTGTCTCCCTGGCCCAACCCAAATGGGTCAGGATTTTCTCAAGCCAAGCCGAATTTATATATGTCTGCAATTGAATCGGAACGCGGGCAGACATTTGAACATCGCAAGCATCCAAGCATGTCGCACGTAGTTCTTAAGATGTTGTGCAAAAGATGGTGTATGCCATAATAGTCCTTGTGCAATTACAACTTTATAGGTTACTTAAATACGAGTGTAGTCTATATAATCACCTAAGAGCTTTGTTTTCATAAGTTAGATATTTTCTAGTTCAATAGTAGGTAATAAATAAGCACAAGAAACTAAAATAGTTAGCAAACTCATAATGAGTAATGAAATTCGGTTTTACCGTGTTGGAAAAAAAAAAAACTCATAATGAAAATATGGTGATAATGAAAATATGGTGGAGGTGTATATGATTACACTAGATTGAATCTTGTGTGATGCATGATATTAACATGACGCCCTCTGTCAATTCTGCAGACACTACACCGTCAATACCAACAAATCCTAACAAGACCAAATCAAAAAACTACCAAGCACACAATTAATTCTCGATTTTGCTACTAAGAACAAGGAGTCAATGTTAGATTTGCCACTATACTACACGGCAGAGTTAGTTTACCAAGAACTGCGATGTCATAGCATATGCTATTTTATTGCTAGAAGATATCTAGTTGTCCAATAAATTGTCTCTTAGATGTCACTTATTAGTTGGATGAGTATTATGTGAGAAAAATCCTAGCTGTCAATTATGTTGCCATCTAGTTGGCTAGTAGTTGTCCGGGGCCGGGAGAGGAGCCCGGCCGGCTGGCTAGGATGGATTCGACCGTGGGCCAGAAGTGAAGAAAGGGGAGGAGAGAAGGAATGACTTTCCAATTTTGCTGATAGAATTTTGAGAATGGGGTTTCTATTATGATTTACATACAAAACTATACACACATGGCATACAATAAAAAAATATACAGCGACATGAATGCCATAGACATTGTTTTTACCTTATATTTCTTTTTTACTTTATTTTGAATAAAAATATTATTTCATTTCTAAAAAATAAATACAGCTAATCCAAATTAAATTCAAATAAATTCAAATGAAATCTAATTTCTAAATTTGAAAAATATGCAGCTCTCACTAGTAAAGTGGATAGGACGTAGTCTAGATTTGATATTTTAGAAACAAAAATATAAAAATGTTGTAGGGCCTGTTTTTCTATAATAAATATTGTTTGTGAGCTTCAGAATAATATTATTTTGGAATGATTTTTCTTTTGTTGTAAACTCTTGGATAATAAAGCAAATTATTGGGATTTCCCCTTTGTACCTCAAACCCCTTCAATCACTAGTTTGCCATCTCTGAATATTTTTATTTCATTTTTCTATGATGTTTTTTTATATGAAAATGGTTAGTTATGATGTACAATGATCCTAGTTAAGCGTCCATGGTTAAATGGTTAAAGCGCCCAACTCATAATTGGTGAATTTGTGGGTTCAATTCTTGTTGGATGCACATGAACGAGAACGTGAATTTGTGGGGATTATTCACGGTACTAATGAATTACAACCACTTATTGTAAGAGACTTGTACGCTTAATATCAGAACGAACGAGAGATGCAGTAGTGAACTGACCCGCTCCTCACGACCGTTGCGATTGGGCGTGGCGGGGGGCCACCGCCGCCACGCCACCGGGCGCGGCGGCCTCTCCGGCCCGCGCGCGCGCCACCGCCCGCACGCACCTCCCCTCCCTCTCTACTGCTCTCCCCGGTCCAGCTCGCCGTCACTTCCCGGTCTCGCGGAGGGTGCGGCCGAGCGCCGCCGGGCGCCTTCCTTCCGACACCGCCGGCCGCGCGCCGCCCCTGCTCCATGGGCCCTGGATCCGCACTGCCTCGACTGGATCCGGCGGCGGGACCTCTCCGCCCGGATTCGGCGTCCGCGGCCCGGCCTCGGCTTCCACACGGGGGGACCGTCGCCCCCGCGCCCGGCCCGCCCGGAGACGTCGAGCTGGGCCTCCCGGTGGCCGTCGGAGATGCTCGGGCCGGCTGCAGCCGTCGCCGCCCGTCCCTGGCGCCCGGCCCCCACCTCGCCGCCCGAGGGTTGGCCATGGCGGCGCCCGCCCGATGGGGAGTCGGACTTCGCTGCTGCTCCCTCGTCATCGGTGTCGCCGGCGAGGGCCGCCACGCCGGCTCCCGCGACCCCCCGCTCCGTTGGTTCTAGTGAGGCTTCCTCCACACCGCTGCTGTTGGAGATGACCGCGGCCATCGGTCGGTGCGGCTAGGCCTCGGCGTCACGGGACGGCTCGCTTCGGCGTCGAAGACGTCCGGGCGTGGGCGTCGCGGCCGTGACGGCGACTCTGGCCCCGACGTCCTCATCATCCGTCCGTACGCCTCGCCTCCACCTTGTCCCCCCCATGCCGTGCCCTTCCACCGGTGCCGCTCGGGGACGCGCTAGCGTTTATCGGCGATGGGCAGATGACGGCGGTGGCGCTTTCGGAGAGGAGACCTCCTTTGCTTTCGGCGGCTGTACCTTCAGCCGCCCGTCGAGCCATTGAGGTGACCCTCGCCGGCCCCTACGGCGCCACGCCCGGGGGATCCGGCTCCGCCTCACGCCATGGGTCCAAGGAGGGGCGGCGTCGTCGTCGTAACCCGTCGTCGTCGTGCCACGCCCGGGGGACGCCCCGCCGCTCGTGTACCCGCGGGTCAGCGACTCGGTCCGCAACTTGCCGAGCGCGTGCCCGTGCATCCGCGGCTTCGGCGGCGCTGCCTCGCCGCCCCCGACTTCTTCGACACCACGTTCCTCAAGTGGCCGCGCCCGATCGGCGCCGATGGCTTCACGCTTGTCTAGAGGCGTCGTCGGGGGCGCCGTCATTCTCCATCCCATGCTCCACCTCTCCGTCGCCGCCCGCCGCCCGTGCCGCCATCACTTGTTGGCCTTTGCTTCACTATCGGCGGCCGACCACGCCGCCGCCTGCACCTTCGCGTCCCCGCTGCCTTATGCGCTTTGGCACGAGGCACGGGGCCGTGGATTGCAAGCATCGCCGCCTTCGCCGCCCACCTTCGCACCCCTCTGGCGTGCGTCGGCGCAGCGCGCCACACCATGGCGTTGGCGCCGCCAACGGCTCCTAGCGTCTTTGAAACCGCACACGCCTCGGTCTGTGTTGGCGACATTCTCTGTCCGGTTCCTCGACGATCGATGCCGCGGCGCCGGTGGGGGGCCCTCGTCGACATCGGTGGTGGGTGCCACCTGCGGCCGCCGTCGGGCTGGCGGCGGCGCCGCAGGCCCTCTAGGGTGGCCGCCCCTGTCGTCACCGACGTGGTTGCCGCTGACCCTTTGTTGCCGAAGGCCACCTTCGCAGCGGCATGCGTTGATCCGTTGGTGATCGAGCCTCGTATGGCTGCGGAGCCGCCCACTCGGGGGGATCCAATGCTTCAAGAGACCGAGGCCTCGAGATCCGCGACGGGCCCCTTCCATGGGTTAGTCTCCAAAGACCCGCACCTCCGGCGCAGGATGATTGGTGGGCTGACTTTAGTGGCAGCAGAGTTTATACCCATCGCCGCGGCGCCGTCTACGCGTCGGTGGAGGCCCAGGCGGTGCTGATGGACCCCATCGCCTCCACGCATGGTTCAGCTCGGCTTTGAGGATGTTGTGGTGTCGAGGAGGGCGGTGAGGTCAGCGCGACAGTGGCCTCTCCGCCAAGGCCCTCAAACGCGACTATCGCCGAGCAGATTCGGGAACGAATATGCATCCCGTTCGACTCCCCGCTGATCAAGGGCGGGCCAAAGTTGCGAGACCGGCAAGACGCCGCAACGATCGTCCGTCGGAGCTCCGGCTGGCCGCGAAGCCCCCAGCGCGGCAAATGCGACGCCAGCGCGCAGTCGATATCGATGCAGAAGATGGGCATTGCGACCACGGCACCAACCGGCCGACTTGGATGCCGCTAAAGCGTGCCGCCGCCCTTCACGGGTCGCTTAACGCCAACCAAGGAAGAGGCTATGGAGGTGCTCTTTGGTGATGCCTTCGACCCCGGTGGCCCGGAAGCGGACATCGCCGGCTTGGATGAGGAGGGGCAGTGAGACCTTCCTCCGTTCCACCTAGTCTGTCGCCTAGTTTACCTGTAATCACATTCTCTTGTTGCCCGTGGGCCGTTTTTCCGTAATCCCTGGATTACTGATGTCTGTGTTCGTGTTGTGTTTGTGTTTGTTGTTTGTGTTTGTGTTGTAACCTAAAAACTCTCTTCTTCTTAATGAAATACGTGCAATGCACGTTCGAGAAAAAAAAAAAACTTGTACGCTTAAACAATTGAGATCATTAAAGGGCACTCAATTGTATCTTGATCAAAGAATTAACTAGTACTAGATAGACTAGAGGGGAAGTCAAATGCAACTATAAACTTCATAATTTTGTAGATTATACGCTGACACATATTACAGGCCATATGCCCTAATGTTTACTTTGGTAAAGGAGGCACAATGTCACCCTGTATACCAGAGACACTCCGATGTCCTAATATATTTTAAATCATTTCGCCCAAAGAGTGAATTAATTCTGGTGATATAACATAAAACGTGTAAGCTTCATTTGCTATCTCTTTTGAGGAACATCTACCGAGTTTTCAAACTTGAAACTTATGAAGCAGCTAGGAACTTTATATCTGAGAGATTCATCAACAACCAGGCTCAACATTCTGATCGTCCCATGAAATACATTTGAATAGGAAACTGAGGGATCCAAGGAGTTGAAACTAACTTACAGGATGAAGAATAGATGCAAACAAAACAACCTAAGATACAGATGACACAAGACAACTAAAATTTATTCCCTGGCCGGTGGATTTCTTGCAGTCATGCCAACATGAGCACGTATATGTGTGCTTCTTGAGCGCGCCAGCCTCTACCTCTAGTGCTCCTCTTAGAGTCCACTTCGTCTTCTCTATTAGATGGCTGGTGCTTGGGCGACATGGTGTTGCCGCAACGGAACGACGATGCGAAGCGCCGAACCCCAACTCGCACCCTCTGCCATAACAGCCTAATCTTCCTTGTGCTCTTGGACCCCTGGTGGTTGGAGCCCCCAGATTCAGCATCATTCTGAATCCCAGGTTCTTCATCTTGGCCCAGGCGAGGACTTTCCACCACAATCTCTGATGTGGTCTCACGTTGGTGAGATAGAATTGCGCTGGAACTGGAATGGATATTACCTTGGAGCCCGGCTACATGACGACGACGTTCACCACCTGGAGGAGCTGGAGGCCGCCGCTGCACCACGGCCACAGCTTCGGTGGTCGACTCGGCACTGGTAGCTTTGCCAACATCGCTACCTTCACCAGTCTTGGACATGATGTGCCCTACCCTTCGCTCCTTGGTCCCTCTCTTATTAGCGAGCTTCCCTTCCCCCCATCTCTCTCTCGACAAGTAACTGCCTTCACTCAGTGGAGTATACTCATGATTATATAGACACAAAAGAGTTACCTGGTGGTTTCCCAACAAATGACAGCTGGGTTGTTGCATAGAAATGGTTGTATCTGCAGGCACTAGCCAACGATTTCCTGTGTTTTTTTAAAAAAAAACAAGTGCTGCCAAATAATATTAACATATGGCCATAACAATAATGTACTCCCTTGGGTCTTTTTAACGTGTAGTGAGTAAAATTATTAACAAATTAAATAGCTACCAAGATGAACTCTGGAATGTAGATCCTGTTTAGATCTCATTCTCATAGTTGTTCTGGATAGTAGTATAGAATCTAGATCATATTTTATGTTTTATGTAAAAAAAATGAGAGGGTGCTGCAGAAAAAAAATTGTGTGTTTTAAAAACAATCTAGTCCATTGGGGCCGTGTTTTTTTACACACATTGTGAGTAAAATTATTGCGAATAGCTAGCAAGAGGAACTCGGGAATAATGTAGATCTTGCTTGGATCTCATGGATGTTCTCGATAGTGTTATAGAATCTAGATTATATATATTTTAGAGTTTAGATAAGAAACTGGGGTGTTCGATGGATCTCATTCTACTAGTTGAGAACAGGTTAATGGATTAGTCCTAGTTGGAGCCACTAACCGGGAGTAAAGTCCCCCTGCCCAACACGGCTAGAGGCAGCAACTTTTGTAGGAAGCCTTTAGTCCCGTTTGGTTGCTCAACCGAGACTAAAGGTCATCCTCCAGCCCCTCGTTGTAGCTGCCGGCCGAGATTAAACCTTTAATTTCGGTTTGTGACTCGAATGGGATTACAATTAGACCCGTAGTCCGGTTGCAACCACAAACCGGGACTACGGGTCCCGAGCTATATACTCATCTTTTTCCTCCTCCCCCAAAGCCTAAGTCATTTTAAGCTCAGTGTTCTTGCTCGTCGCCGGCTCTGTTATTCCTCGTCTTCGGCTATCTTAGGCATTCTTCCACACCTCAATCCACTATTTGGCTCTAAAGGTTACCAACTTCATCCTCTCATGATTCATCACTAGCAAGTCTCATTTCATGGTCTAGAAATAGGGAAATATGTTTTTTTTGGAATGGGAACTATGGTGGATTTTTGTCGTTGTAGCCCTTTAAGGTCAAAATCACTTGATAGTTGGATATTTGTATGAAGGAAGCTTATAGTAGTTCATTAAAACTAGTATGCACCTTTCATTGCTAATATACATAACTATAATTGCTTAGAAATAGAGAAATTTAGGATTTTTATATAGCTCATTTTAATTTCATGGTTAAGAAAACTAGAAATTTATAGTAGTTGATAGAAATGAGTTTAGAGAGTAGATGGTGACTGCATCTGGTTCCTTTGTCTCGCAGGGGGGGTCATAAGGGACTCGAGGTTGGGTCTCCCTATATTGCATGCAACAAGTGTAAACAAAAGACTGTGTTGGAGTATAGGGTGAGGAAGGAGGGTCCCCACCGAAGAGCGCGTCTTCTACATGTGTCCGGATCGCAGTGTGAGTTGTTTTGTTGTCATGTTTCCATATGGTTTGTAGCCATTTTTCATGATGATTTTGATTAAAGTTCTCATTTGGTGTTGTAATTTCAGTAGGATGGCACTAGATCGTGTACCTATTGGTAATTGTGTGGAGGGTATATACCCGTATACCCTTATGGTCGTACATGGGTCGCACCACCAGAGGTGGTACAACCCACAAGAACGAAGTCACACGCACGATACTGGTCGGCGTGTGTTGCGGGATTACATGAAGAAGCCGCTCATGAAGGAATATGCTATTGGATATGATACTGTATTCTTGAGTGTAAACTCGTATCTTGTAGCCGATAGAGACTAGATTCAACCAACCTGTAACCCTGCCTCCGTGCTACATAAAGCAGGTATGGACCCCTCGTTTTAAATGCGCATCATAGCAACACAATCCACAAACACGCAGGACATATGGTATTACGTCGCCTTGATGGCCTAAACATGGATAAATCTTGTGTTTATCGCCTTGTGTCTCCATCTAGTTTGTGTCTCACGACCTTCACCGATTCATCTACTATATATTGTGGACATACCCCGGTAGACTATCGACCATATTTTTTGACAAGAGTGCGCCACCTGGTAGGGGGTGTGCATGCACACTCCGTGGAGAGCCGATGGTCCATTTTCCAAGCTCCATGGCCCCTCGCGCTATATCGGGCTAGACGTTTACGGTTGGGTCTATGACCTGAGTCTATCTAGCTTGTGAAATGTATCATTAGAACCTAGATTTGCTCATCTTGACTCCCCACACTTGATCAAGCCATGAGATATAAAGGAAATTAGTTGCCACCTAGTGCACTAGGGTGAGGTCCTCTGGTACTAGATAGTCACATTTTAGGAAACATGAGTAAGAAAACTATCATTGTAAAAAAAAAGTCATCTCATGCAATACAAGGATTAGACATGCTAAAAATATGATGTGACTCTTCTTGTTTTAGATCCTTTTCTATTATATCAACATCAACCAACACTTCATTAAAAGATATCTACTAGACATGTCACTAAGTCTTTTCACGCGCCAAGAGAGAAACAAATTCTCAATCTTTTCTTCCACATACATGGCTATACACATACACCAACACCACACACACCTAAACCAATAAACAATACACATTCTGATGATCACAACACTAGTAAACTTAGTGAAACTACCACTACAACTTTGGAGGTTAGTGACTCTGGTGATCTAACCTATACTAGTAAGGCATGTTCTTCTTACCCCATGGTGTAAGGGTTTGTTTAGCTTGTCTCCTCACCACCGCCACTATGCACTGTGGCACCCCAAAACCACTATGTCCGCCAAGTGCAAATGGTGTTGTAAGCCAAAGAGAGTTTGATAAGCCAAAAACTTGTAGTAGACTATGGAAGCTAAACAAAAAGAGGCTCTCTTGTGAGGTTTTTGCAGTTTGGGAAGCAATCCAAACACATTTGTATTTAATATCAAACAAGCATGAACAATAGCTCCATAGACCATGAGGGCTTCTCCACCACACCAAGCTGTCATACTACCCTATTAGTCTCCATGCCGCCTTTGAGCATCCGTGTCACCAAGGATGGTATTGCATACAGTTAGAATGACTCATAGAGTCGCTTAGGTCTCACTTGACATAAAGCGGAAGCAAAACCTAAACTCATGTTATGGAGAAGAGTTGGAGGAGCTTAGAAAGACGAAGGGGAAAAGGGGGAACGTGTAATGCCCATAGAAACTACATGCATAGTAGGGCCCAAATAAAGTAGCTTCGTGCCACATTGTAAGAATGTTAACTGTCTCAACTCCTCATCTACATGGACAATTTTTTTTTTTGTTGGAGCTAACAAAACTAGTGTCTTACTTTGTTTGTGTCCTAGGCTATCTCCAACAGATGACTCAAAGCCAAATTTGAGTCACCAAAAGGTGTTTTGGGTTGCAAACTGCTCTCCAACGAGACCACGCAAACGAAGCGAGCCATTTTTGCGTTGGGGCCGTCGACGCCGCAAACATGCGTCTTCCCTCCGCCTTCGTCTCCCCGGCGTCGGGCCCACCGGAAGGGGGACCGCGGGGCCACGCCGTCGTTGCCT
This sequence comes from Hyparrhenia diplandra, assembly GCA_015847255.1. Classification (NCBI taxonomy): domain Eukaryota; kingdom Viridiplantae; phylum Streptophyta; class Magnoliopsida; order Poales; family Poaceae; genus Hyparrhenia; species Hyparrhenia diplandra. The sequence goes on from JADLZK010012696.1 coordinate 77,781, forward strand.
TGTGCTGCCGGCGAGGGAGAGAAGGCGGCGGAGCTCATCCATGTGAAGGGGCGCCGCGGCTCACCGGATCTTAGGTCGGAGCTCGCGGCTCGGTGGCCTCACCAAGGGCGGCGCTCACAGCCGATGACGACGCAGGTCGGGCACGGGTGGCGGCGGGCGGCGTCGGCGGCGCGACACCGGCGGCGTTGAGCTGAAAAGGTCGCGTCGTGGCCGCGGAGGAGCAGCGCAGCGATGGCGTCGGGAGGCGCGCGATGGCGGGAAGCCGCTGGTCGCGACGCTAGTAGCAGCGCCGCCGCCGCCATGGCCTCCGACGACAAAGCGGGCTCGGCGACGGCTAGGCGGGATGGAGCTAAGCGGTGCCGCCATACCGAGCTTCGCGGACGAGCGGCGAGGCGGGGAGGGAGGCTGGCGGCGCTTCTGGGAGGGAGGCGGGCCCGACGACGGCGCTTCAGCGAGTGGGCGGCGGCAGCCGGCCGACATGAGGCGGTAGGACGCGGGCTCGGTGGGGAGGGAGGCGGGCCAGACGACGCGGCGCTTTGGCGGGCAAGGCGGCGGGCCGGTCGATGGTGAGGCGGTAGGGAGGCGGGCGGCGCGGGGGGCTCTCCTTTGCCTTCGCTGTGGAGATCGAAGCCAAGTCGGCGTGGCACTTGCTGCGAGGAGCCAAATCCTGGAATGGGTGTCCTTTTTCTTACCGCGATTGTTGGAGACAGATCTTAGAATGATTTGCAATGCATTGTTTGACACGTGTTGAAGGTGCTCATAGAGGTAAGGTGTGGGAGCGGCGGGCGTGCATGCGATGAGTGTGCACAAGTATTGGAGGGGAGAGAGGACAACACTTCAGATAGCCTATGTTGAGAATTGTCTAAAAGCAACTCTACGAGCATATTTATTTCATTCCATACTAGTAGGAAAATAGATTTTTATCATGAAAAAAAATCTCTACCCACAATTTCTTCAACTAGATCTCTGAATATTTTCCATCTATCTATTTCCAGCTTCTCATTTATAAATGATAGAGAGAGGAATGACTCTCCAAGATTCTGAACAAAATAATAAGAAATTGTATATGGAGTAATTTTTATTAGAATAATTCAAAAATAAAACAAGAATTTAAAGGGTTTGTTAGGAAAAAAAAAAAAAAAGTTGTGACAACCAAACTTGGGGATGGTCCAAACGCAGTGGGACTCTGAGCCGTCGATCGCCACGACTCGTTTGTTTCACACGACCAGAGTCCACAGGAAAAAGGAGCAAGGAAGAATTGGTGCAAGTCGGGCCCATCGCATCGCATCCAAAGGGGCAAAAAAGGCGATGAGAGAGAGAGAGACGCGAGCGAGCGAGTCGAGTCGGAGCGGTCGTCTCTCCCGTTGGGCTGGTTCCATGGACAAGGGACGGTGGTGTGGTGGACACAGCTCGCCGGGCGGTGCCAACAGCGTGACGCCCGCTGGCTGCCGCGATTGCAATTGGAAACTAGAAACTCCCTCCTCCTCACGAGGCCACCCCCGCCTCCGTCGCCTTCTTCCTCCTCCCTCCCCTCCCCTCCCCTCCCGGCGTTTTTCATTCATCTCATCATCATCTGAATAAAAAGGGATCGCCCGACACTCGAGCGATCGTGCCCCCATCCCGATTACCCACCAATCTCTCCTCCTCCTCCATGGCGATCCGCCCGGACTGATGCCTGATTCTCCGTCTGACGATCGATCCTCGGTAAGCCCTCCCTCCCTCCCTCCCTCCCTCGCCCCTCCACCGGTTTGGTCCTGCGTGGTTCCTTCACATGGCTCTTATTACGGGTTCCTTTGCGGTGTTTTTTTTTATTGCGGATTCGTCTTGCGTATATGGGTGTTCCGCGGATTCTTCCCTTGTTGCCTGCTTCGATTATTTATTTGTATTTTTTCATCCGCCCATTCGACAGGATTCTCTTGCCGTCGCTAGAATCCTCCCGTTCTATAGAATTCTGTTAGGAATCCGTGAGTGTTCTGTTGCGGAATTCAGCTTTTCCCTGCGGAGGCTTGGACTATTGATTCTCGTGCGCTCGTTTGATTCTCTTCGATCCCTGCGAATTTCGTTGCTGAACTCATCTGTTCGCCCGCAGGGTCTTCTTGTGGAGGAAGATTGGGGGAATTCTGTTGCGGTTCGTGTGGGCGCGTAGGGCCGCCCCTGACGGCCTGACCTGACGCATCAGCGGCGAGCCATGGCTCCCGCTCCCGCTTCCGTTCCAGCTCTACCTCCAGCCATGGATGCCAAGGACGAGGCCGACGGTGGCGCCAAGAACCAGAGCAGCATGGTGGTGGACGAGGGCGATGGTGGCGCTAAGAACCAGAATAGCCTGGTGGTGGTGAAATCCGAGCCTGACTGCACGAATGGTGGCCCTCTGGTGGTGGTTGGTACTGAGCTCGTGAAATACGAGGGAGGCGATACCACTGAATGCTCGAGCTCGTTTGGCGACACCGGCTCTGATTTTGAAGGCGAGGCAGACAATGGTGAACCAGAAGTGAATTCCGCCATGTCCACTCATGCCAATGGTGTTGGGCCCTCAAAACCCCCTAGGTGAGTCCTTCTTCATAATTCCTCGTGTGCCCTGAATGCTACTGATCTCATTATTGTGCACTCCTAGTTCATGGAAGGCAGAATGAACAGGTGTAAGATTATGCTAGGTTGCTTTTGTGTTTCCGTGTTTGGTTTTCCCGGTCTCCCGCGCTCGTGGTGACAAAACGGAATGTCGTAGTAGGGTTTCGACTGTTATGCTATGTTGTAATTATTGCACTTTCCTGACTGCGGAAGCGACAAGAAACGTAGGATCATCATTGTACCTAAAACAGAAAGATATGATTCAGTAACGTAATGCGGTGTCTTGTATGCTTACTGGTTAGTACCTTCTCATCGAAATTTTTCCTTTTCTGGGCTACGCTTTTGTTCACCGTTTATATATACTAATTTTTCCTTTTCTGGGCTAAATTTTGTTCACCATTTATATATAATGAAATGTTAAAAACTTAGAAGGTGATAATAACACTTAGATTAGACGGGTATAATTTCTGCCCAGTTCTTCTAATGCCAAATAGAAGCAGGTAGCAACAACCAGAAAAAATATGTGTTGTCCTGAGAAATGTCGTGCCACTTATGCGATGTATTCCTGTCATGATCAGAAGTGGCAATTACCAGATACTCCGATGATCTTATATTTTTCAGGTAGTTATTTAGAAAGCCAATTAAGCAAATGGCAGCTTATTCAAAAGTAGCGTGAATTACCATTTTGGTTGTTCAACCAGGACTTTGTTTCAGATACCATGTAGATTAATTCCATGGTACTCAGCATGAATTCATGGGTGGCCATATATCTGTCAATTCCGTAGTAGGCCAAAACACTATATATTGACACAAAGAGGACCAATATCCTTGTGGTCAGAGAGTCCTTGGATCAGTGTTACCTTTTTTCTTCTTTAGCTTTTTTGAAACGTTCACCTAGGTGTTTTACTACATGGTATATGATAAACATGACGGTCTGAATTTGCAAAAAAGTTTCCTGCTTGGATTCAAAACCCTGTGCATTGTTGATTTGTTTTATTGCTGTAGACCTATATGGCTATGTAGATTCCTTTTGTGCCTGTCAGGAGACATTATATATTTTTATGCTTATTGCCTTTGTTTGAAAGTATAGTACTGATTTGTGCATGCTTATTTCTGATATCCATGGTTTAATAAAAAAAGTGTAATGTGTAGTCATGAACAAGGAAGTCGATACTCTTATGAATGCTTCAAAGTGTTAGCTTACCTATCATTTTATGGGTACGGCTAGAATATATTTGGAACTAGCAACTACACCCTCTGTTCCAAATTGTAAGTTTTTGGCTTTTCTAGACACATCGATTTTACAATGTATCTAGACATGGTGTATATCTAAATGCATAGCAAAAACTATGTATCTAGAAAAGCCAAAGTGTCTTCTAATTTGGAATGGAGGGAGTACTTGCTATATTCTTATTATAACTTGTTGTAATATTTTATTCTGACATGCTTCATTATTATAAAAAAATTTGTGGCATGTGATTACTCTTCAGAAGGAAAAAGGTGACGGCTGAGTGGAGCAATTTGTTCGGCCCAATTCAGTGGAGATGCCACTGGTTAGAGTTGCGTATGAAGGAGCTTTCATCTCAAGTATCGAAGTATGACAGGGAGCTTGCTCTAATAAAGAAACAAAAGGAATCACAACAGGCAGTAAGCAAAGCAAATGGTACTATGTCAGAATCGATGAAGGTTCACAAAGGCCAAGGAAACAGTATCATGAAGAGGAGAAAGAGGAAGAGGCATGAAGAAAAACATGGATGTGTCCTTGTACATCAACAAGCACCGGATATTGTCATACTACCATGGTCAGTTTATCCGTGTTTGTGTTAATTTTGCATCAGGTTTCGCTCTTAATGACAACAGTTCTTTCAATTTTGCAGAAAAACAAAATAAGGGAGCTCAAACCGATGGTGTCATAGTTGATGACAATTGTGGCACAGGTATGGATGTATCTATCTAGTATCTTGTCAAACTTTTCGTGAAGTTAAAATGGAAAACATAGTAAGTAGCAAAGGTACACCATTAGACAGAATTAGCTCTTGACTCAGTTGTGAGAAAAAAAGTTGCTTTTGTTACACCATGCGCACGCTATCAAAGGAATCCAGGATACTTTGTTTCAAAAAAAAAAAAAAAAAAAAGGAATCCAGGATATATCTAATGTAACCTTGGTGCCCCAGTTTTTTCTTCACCGCGATGAAGACGTGTGCATCTTTGTATTAAGAAGAAAAAGGGCCAAGAACCCTTTCAATGCACACCGAGTGTTTTCAAGGCGTCCGGTCGAACCGGGACGCCATGGGATCCCCGTCGAAACGATTAATCACGATTAATCGGACGCCTTGAAAAACAGGGACACCGACACACCCTTGATTTTAATAAAAAATAAGCGCCCTTTTTTTGTACGACAAACACGATCTTGACGATTCCTATTTTTGCTTTTTTTTCGTTTTAGACTATACCAGTCTCCTAGAGACCTTTGATTTTACTTTATTAATATATGGCAATAAAAGTATAAAACTTACAATTGCTTGAAAGCACATTACTTTATTAATACATGTACTTTTGTGGTCTTGGTTTTTAAAGTTGGAAAGTATCCAGCAAATATTCTCTCTATCCAAGTATGTAGGGTGTATTTTATTTGGGGAATTTAGCCGTAGGACATGCAAAGTGGCGCCAGGTTCTTGGGCGGACATCGTCTTTTTTCAGATTTGCCGGAAGACATCGCCGTTTGGTGTATTTTGGCCCATGGACACCGCAGGCGGTTGGAGCCGATAGAGGAGAGAGGAAATGTCCTTTTACCCTTGGCTCCTTCTTCTTCCTCTGTCCCTTTTTTTTTTTTTCCTTGAGATCGATTAGCTGCGTCGTGGGCACAAGGATCGCGCTCCAGAGTCATCCGTGTGTCGGGCCGATGACAAGCAGCAAGCGGACGCCGGGCGGCGAGCGGCTCCAAACCCTAGCGGCGGCGCTACCTTGCGGGCGGGCGCTAGAAGACGACGCGGCGGGGGCGAGCAACCGGGCGGCGCGGTAGCTTGGCCGGCGAAGCGCGGCGAAGGCGCGGGAGCCGGGGCGGGCGGCAGCGCGGGGCCTTGGCGCCAGCGCGGCATGGCTCTAGGCGGCTGCCCACGTTGCGCATGTCCCCGACGAGGGCTCGCGCGCCGACGCCGTCTTGGGCGAAGCTTCCGATCCTCCTCACGCGTCCGGGCGGCGCGGGCATGCCGCGACGGGCCCAGCCCGGCTTCACGGCCGGCCTTCACCACTGGTCGCCGTGATGCTAATGACGCCGGGTCCCGATGATGTAGCCGTCGTGGACCGGCACGCGATCCGTCCACGGAGCCAGCGCCGCCGCCGCCGAGATGAGCGCCGGAGTGGTTCCTCGGCTCGGTGTTCGTCATCGCGGGGCCACCATCGCCTGGGCCTCCCTCTTCCTGCCGCAAACCACGCCGTCATTCATCGGGCACGCCGCAGCCATCGCCGCCTATACGTCATGGAGCGGCCGCGCCCGCACATAGCGTATTTGGAGCACCGGCCGAGCACGGCTGAGCCTTGTCCTCGTTAGCTTGATGCGCCATCATGACGCCGTGGGCTATGTCGGATGCGTAGCAGCAGTGCCCACTAGATTTGGCCATCGGTTGGGCCTGTGCTATGGCTCCCGGGGTCCGTGGAAGGAGGGACGAAGAAGGAGCCAGGGGTATTAGCTGTCATTTTGTAATGTTTCTCTCTCTCCGTGTCCATGGGCCAAAATACACCAAACGGCGATGTCTTTTGGCAATTACGAAAAAGACGATGTCCGCCGGCAAAACTGGCGCCACTTTGCATGTCCTACAGCTAAATTCCCCATTTTATTTTGGCAGTGTTCAAAACTAGACCTTTTTTAATCGGGATTGAAAACTAGACTTTGACCATTATTTTCTTGCAATAGTGTTTACACATTGCAGCTATAACTCGAATTCAGTGTGAAAGCACTTTGAAATGTTTACATAGCTGTATAGTATATATACAAGTAATACATAATTCGACTAAGCTTATATCAGATATATGAACTTTGAATTTCCAAAAACATGTATACCTTACATAACTTGAGAGCTATTTTATATAGCCATTTGATAAAATGTGTCCAACGTTTTTCTGACCCTCTATGGTTTTATTGGATATTATGGTAGGTTTCCCATTTTTGGATGGATCAATTGACATGCATAACCAATTGAGGTTTAGTTAAATTAGCCATGCAGAAACTGTAATTCATCTTTATTCTCTGCCTAAGTAATTGCATGCAAGTGCTAACTGTATATTTGGTTCATTCTGATTGCAGTCGATGGTAGTACCAGAGGTGGACTTGACACTGCCACATTGCTTGATTCTGAGGATTATGGTATGATTTGCGAGCAACGCACTTTACAGGATATTCTCTTGGCAATTGATGGGGCTCAATCTCGGGAGTTCATCTGCTGAAAGAACGTCTCAGCAAGGCTCATTCTGAAGGAGAAAATTTGGCATTTTCTGGGGACGATACTAATGTCAGGGTGGCTCGGAAGAGACAGCGTGCTCAAAAGCACTCATTCTCTTATACAAAGTCTCGACATACTAAACCACAGAAAAAGAAGAATCTAAACATTTTGCTGAAGGATGATGATGGACAAGCTCTTTCAGGAGGATCTGCTTTGCCTGACAGGCAACCTGATGCTCATATAATAGGTACAAGTAGGAGTACTGAAGAAAGAAGTGGAGAGTGCAATCACTTGAGGGACAAGGCCATCACATTCGACCTACTGTTGGGTAGTGGCAATTCCATAACAAATAATGATATTGGGGATTTATACAAAGTAGTAAGTCTTTGGCCCTTTGCTTATTCTTATTCCTAATTTAATTATTCATTGCTTGTTTGGAGTTGGGTTGATACTCTGAGAATTGCTGCTAACACATTGGAATTTGGATCGTCTTGTATGCACATTAAGCTTGGGATGTATAAATTCCCCATTTACTATTTCTAGAGAAAATAGTCGAACATTATACTGCATTTCTTAAAATATTGCAGGGATGGCTGCTTTACTTGACTGCATTTTTTAAATTAAAAGAGCATAATACCCATGTATGCAAATACTGTTCCCCCGTAGAAACCTGGATGTGTAGTTATGTCTTGGATATGAGGTAGGGGGCTTAAAATTATTAGGATATTTATAAATTAGATCCATAATGAATTTGTACATCTACTTTGTTAGCATAGATAGAAGATATCTCTAGTGAAATTTGCAGGAGAGCAATGTGATGAAGCAAGTTATTTTTAAATTTGTTTTTACAAACACACAAATACTATAGTATATTATTTTTCTATGACTACATTTTGAAAGCTGTATGGTAGTTGTGCATCTAAAACTGTTTCACTGAAATTTGAACCAATTCCCAGAAATAGTGAACGTGTTAGCTTATTGGGGAATATATTTTGCACTGGCATTTAGTTGATACTACAGTTTCTTTTCTTTTTCTGTAGAACACTGATGATGTCCTCATAGACAATCAAGCTGCCAATGAAGCTTGTGAGCAGTTTCATACGGTCAAGCATCTGCCTTCTGGAAGTTCTTCCAAAGACCAGAAGATTTCTACTCCAGCAGAAATGAAGAATAATTCTCCACCAGTGGAAGTGAAGAACACTTGTGCTCCAGTAAAAGTTGAGAGCATTTGTGCTCCACTTGAAGTAGAGAGCACTTCTGCTCCAGCATTGGAGCAAGAATCATTCCTTGAAAAGTCACCCTTGAGGAAGCCTGTCTCCTCCCTGGGAACAAGCAGGAGGAACCTAAGAAAAGGCGGAAGAAGAAAGGCTCTCTCTTTACCAAGAAGCAGAAGAAAGAGGCCTCGAAAACACCTGATGCAAAGGAAAAAACTGATGGCATGTCCTCAGCTGCAAAGAACCAAAGGAGCACGCCCTCTGATGCAACAGGGCCGGGTGGAAAGAAGCGTAAATCTGCAAATGAACCTGCAGATGCAAAGCATAGATCTTTGAACTCATCCTTGGCATCGAAGGAGAAGAAAACTGGGAAGCCATCCTCAGCAGTGAAGAAGCAGAAAACTGAAAAATCGACGGCAGCTGCAAAGGAGCGAAAGGATGAAAATGCAGGTTCAGCAGCAAAGAAGCAGAAAACTGAAAGCTCATCCTCCACAGAGAAGAAGCTAGAGGCCGCGGGTGCCCCCCTGAAGTTGCAGGTTTCGAAGGCTGTACTGGTCTCTGTAAATAGCAGGAGGAGCCAAAGGGTCCGTAAGCCCAAAGTTTTTGCTGAATGAAGCAGCAGATAGAAATGTCTTAGGCTCTCTGATGTGTATGTATCTTGTAGCCTCGCCACCAAATTCGGTGGCCATATCATCAACATAGGAAGTGCTGGATCGCCGCATAAGCTAGACTTTAGTGTACATATATCAGCTCTGCCTAGGTGGAAGAAAGTCTCACCCAATTGTAGATTTGTTGGTTGGTTGGTTGTTCTTAACCCTTCTCTTCTGGGGTATCATCAGATTAACAATGTCATGCTGTGTTACCGTTATATAAAAAATGAATAAAAAAAAAGAAGAAAAATATTCCATGCAACCGCAACTTGGCTTGTCGCATCTTTGTGCCTTTAGCTTGATGGTGTTTTGGTATGGTTCGTCTTTGCAAATAAACAGCCTGTGCATTTTCATTCAACCTTGAAAGCAAGATTGGCAGCTGTGGTCTCGAGGAAGACTGAGACAGAGAAGATCAGAAGGGCATGGCTCGTACGTTGCCAGGCTAAGCTTGCTGTTGCTAAGCAGTGGTAGGACGTGACTAGATACTGGTACTCCATTAACGAACACAAGGACTCTATGCACCTGACGTCCTTGGACCTTGGCCATGTGAACTCTGAGCCCGTACCATTTCTTTTGATCAGACATTGGCCATCTCATCTTGCGATGTTTCTGTTGCAGTTGCAGGCACCATGAATCGATCCAGCTACTTCACCACTGCTTACTGTGCCAGCCAGGCTGCTACCACAGGCTGAGAAAGGATGGAGGACCCTACAGCTGCTTAATAACAGCCATGTCCCACGTATGATGCAGCGAGCTGCCTGCCTGTGCAGCTGTGCTGATGGATGAAGCTGTAATCTTGCAATTATAACTCCTATATATGGGAATGTGCATGGGCCGAAGTAAAATGCAACTGCCAGTTGATTGGCCATGTTTGGAACGCCAACTGTACTCTTTATAACACATTTTCAGCTAGTATTGATTTATCTCTATATCGTCTTTGCAGCTAGTACTGATCTTGCTCGATTCAGACAACCGATGCGATCTGAACTACTCGCCAGTGATGGAGTTCGTGGCTGTTGGAGGATGGCCAATGGACGACGTCGATCTGAACTTTACTGCCAAGTTAGCTTAGCAGAGGGCCACTGGAAGAATTGCCATTGCAGCACTGGAGCTTTGTGGGTGTGACTGCCAAGGCAGGTGGCTAGAAAGCTACTGTAGAGCTCCTGCTCACGTACCTGCCTGCCTGAGCATCGTCCAACAGGCTTCACGTCGGGAAAGTTAAATTTACACATAGGTACACATGCACCTTTGTGGACCACGATACGCATTGTGATCCGCGCCAAAGACATTTCTCGAGCAGTAGCGTATTATGTGGTTCATAGTGTGGGTGCATGTGCACGCCTTTGCTGGAATCATCTTTGCATCAAAGGAACAAGTGAAACACAGCTGAGACAATGGTAAAAAGAATGAAATGGCTATTTGTTACACCTTCCGTCCAACAAGAATCATTTTTCAAGATCAAATAATTTCAAGTTTGGTCAAATTTATAAAAAAAGTACTAGTATTTAGGATATCAAATGAATATTATTTTTGATTAATTATAATATATATTTTAACATTAAATATGTCTGCAAAATATAAAATATTGATATTATTTTGATAAAATTTACAAATCTAACAAAGTTTGACATGTCCCGTACTAGTACATGGATGTTTTTGTCTTTCCTTCACTCTCCCAACTATTTTTCACTTAATCTTTTTCTTCTTTCCAACTACCGTGGAGATTCAGTCCTCTTCTTGGTCTCCACGAAATTTGATTTCAGGGATGGATTAGAGAGTTGGGAACAATTCATCTGATATCTACACAATCAATGGTAATGACAAAATTCTTCAAAGTAATATAAATAGCAAACAATGATAAATTTCTTCAATTGCTGGGATTGCCTGAAAAATATTTTGTTACTTATAACTTGATGAAGGTTGGACGGTGACCATATTAATGGGTGAGAGATAGGCTGTAAAAAATATCCTTGGCTGTATTATTCTTCTTTAGTTGGCTTGTGTTTTCATGTTTCTGCGCTTGCACTTTTAGGTTCTTGTGAAGTCGGACGGAAACCAACAGGCAACGGATCATCACAGAATTTGGTTGAATACTCCTACAGGAAATAAGTAATTTCCTGTATGAATTCCGCTGTCCATCTCTATCATGGGCCGTACCCGCTTACGTCACAGTTTGTTCGTCTCGATACCTTCCTGTAGTCCTGGGCCCCGGGTAGTTGGGAGAAACAAAAGCCTGACGCTGACGGACACAGACATTGAGCCTGCCTGTCTGGCTGGCTGACGCTGTTAGGGAAGTACTGCTGGCATTTACGTTGGTGATTTGTGAGGGTGAAAAGATCTTTCACGGCATTTGGTCGTATTTGTGAGAAAAAATATCTTGCCGGGTGATAAGCCAAGCGAACAGGGCGACGCTACTGTACTTTGAAACATCATGAAGTACCGTTACATTCTTTCACGAAATGCTGCAAGATTAGAATAATAATAATACAAAATTCATCAGGAGTAATAGGATCTTGCTCATTCATTTATCTTCCTTCATACGGAGTAGTATATAAATTACTACAAAACGGACACCGTGTTAAAAAAAAATGATTTTGGTATCAATTCATCCATGTAGTTTGTGAGCTGAAGATGCGTGTAGTTTTAAAAAACGCTTTGTCAAAATGTAGGTAACCTGACTTTTGGGTGCTAGGTTAGGGATAGAAGAGTAAATAAATACTCACTTCATTCTAAAAAGAATACAATTCTTATTTCTCGATGAGTCAACCGATTTCAATTTTGACTAAATATTCACAAGAAAGTAGTATTGGTTACAATATAAAATAAGCATCGTTAGATTAATCATGGAATATATTTACGTAATAAATCTTTGTTGAACTTAAAAATGTTAATACTAATCATTATAAACTTAGTCACACTTTACCATATTTGACCGGCAAGATCCCATTATTTTTTGGGGCAAAGGAAGTACAGAAGTAAATAGCAGTGTGCAGGCCCAATAAATCCTCATCGTCTCGTCGTAGTGTCGTTTTATAGTGTGGGCTGGCAGTGCCGGGCCATAACATTGAACTTATCAATCATGAATCATGGTACAATGGCGTAGCTGTGAAAACTAAAAACCGCCATCCGAACGTTGGAAAATAAAAAAAGCACACGGATATCCCAACACGATATTACATAGGCGCCGTACCTGCCAACTGCCCAGTGCCCACCCACATATACAAGGACATGGATCGATCATGTCCACTCACGGAGGAGATCACACGGACACGTTTGAGTACACACCAAATTTTTGATATACTACTACATACTGTAGCTGCATAGTCGTGCATACCATTACAGTGATACACCGCCCTGTTCGCTTGGGCTTTATCGGTCGGCCGGTCCGCAGTATTTTCTCTCACAAAGACATCAACCAAGAGCCCGTGACCAAATAAGATTCTTTTTCTCACAAAGATCAAAGGGACAGCCAGCCGAACGGGCTCCAAATCCACAAATAACAAATCCATACTTGATCAGTTCACAGCTAAGGAAGATCATCACAAATTCCATATAATATGGTAAATTAAATATATAATAAGCAACATAATATTATTACTCCCGTGATACGTATCGGAGGCGTATGTGTATGGTTGACGTATCCGTATCCGGGATACGACTAGTGCGTAGGAGGCGAGTCCAATAAAAGTGGCGCCGGCGCCTGCCCTCCCCTTCACCACTCCATTGTTTTCATCCCGCACCGGGGGCAGGCGGCGGCGGGCGGTCCGATACCGACCAACGCCACCGGCGCTCTCTCTCCGGTTGCCTCTCCCCCCCTTGCTTCCACCTCCCTCTCTACCTATATCCATCCACCCACACCCACCCAGCCAGACCCAGCGCCGCAAGTCCCCCAGCAAGCAAGATGGTGCACCCGATTGCGGAGGCCGACGAGCGGAGCCCCTTCGGTCAGCTGACGCCGGACGAGTTCTACGCGCGGCACGGCGTGACGCACACCACCTCCTCCTTCGTCAACCCACGCGGGTTCCGCATCTTCACCCAGCGCTGGGTGCCCACGTCCGCGGCGCCCGCCGTCCTGGGCGCCGTCGCCGTCGTGCACGGCTTCACCGGCGAGTCCAGCTGGATGGTCCAGCTGACCGCCGTCCACCTCGCCGCCGCGGGATTCGCCGTCGCCGCGGTCGACCACCAGGGCCACGGCTTCTCCGAGGGCCTCCAGGGCCACATCCCCGACATCGAGCCGGTCCTCGACGACTGCGACGCCGCCTTCGCGCCGTTCCGAGCAGACTACCCGGCCCCACTCCCCTGCTTCCTCTACGGGGAGTCGCTCGGCGGCGCCATCGCGCTGCTGCTCCACCTCCGGAACAGGGACCTGTGGAAGGACGGCGCGGTGCTCAACGGCGCCATGTGCGGGGTCAGCGCCAGGTTCAGGCCGCCGTGGCCGCTCGAGCACCTCCCTTTGCGGCCGCCGCCACCGTCATCCCGACCTGGCGCGTCGCCTTCACCAGGGGCAACATCCCCGAACGCTCCTTCAAGGTGGACTGGAAGCGCAAGCTCGCGCTCGCCTCCCCGCGCCGCACCACGGCGCCGCCCAGGGCCGCCACGGCGCTCGAGCTGCTCCGCGTCTGCCGCGAGCTGCAGCAGCGGTTCGAGGAGGTACAGCTGCCGCTCCTCGTCGTGCACGGCACCGAGGACACCGTCTGCGACCCGGCCTGCGTCGAGGAGCTCTACAGGCGCGCCGGGAGCAGCGACAAGACGCTGCGCCTCTACCCCGGGATGTGGCACCAGATCATCGGCGAGCCAGAGGAGAACGTCGAGAAGGTGTTCGACGAAATTATAGACTGGCTCAAGGCACGCGCCGCCGCCGCAACCGCCACCGCTACCACCACCGTCGGCGAGCAGTAGTTTGGGCACGCCGCCTGCGTGCGTGTCCCCCATCATGGATTGATCTTCAACCGCGCATGGTCCATGAGTCACGGATTCTATTCGAGAGGTGTTGTTCCTTCCCTGCGTACTATTGTGTATCAAATACGGGTCCAGCAATAAACTTGAACTGAATTTGTTTTGGCTTCAATGCTCTCCATGATGAGATCTCTTCTGATACAGTAGTGCGGAGGAGTGCGGACGATGAATCTTGGCATGTTCGCTTGATTCTTGCCCCACATCCCATTTCTGCCTGTTCGCTTCTTGTCCCCAACCACCCATAGTACTGCAGCGGTTCAAGTGGTTGTGGGTTGTCAGCTGGGAGTTGGGGGTTGAGACCTGGGAGTGTAAATGTAATAAATCAAAATGTGCGTTTTTTTTAAATAAAAAAGGAGGTGCTATATTTCAAGCTGCTGAAAAAAAAGATAGGATTTCAGGCGACGAATCACAGCCACACGATCTAAAATGAACGCTCCACATTAGCCCGGCACTATTCATCTTCTTCCTCTCGTCGTTCTTCGTTCATCTTCTTCCTCTCGCCGCCTTCTCGTTTCGCGCTCCTCGCCATCGGCCACCACCACCGCGCGTTCGCTATGGTTCGCTGGAGCTCCAGCGAGCTAGGGCCGCGAGCTCCAGCGAACCTTAGCCGCCGGCGGCCGACCTCTTCCCCAACAGAGAATCACTCCACGGATCACAGAGCTTTATATAGGAAGAACAACTCGCAGAGGGAAGGGGAGGGGGAGGAGGAGGAGGAGGAGGAGGAGGAGGAGATGCTCGCCGGATGGGAGGGGATAGGGTGGAGGAGCCACCAGAGTTGAGGAAGACGACTGTGCGGGGGACGAGGACGTGTGGGAGGCGCGTCGCTGAACTGGCCCCTGATTTCAGGCGACTGTGCAATAGAAAAAGTGATAAAAAAAAGTGCTACTTTGGGTTAGGTCTATCGCTCACTCAACTGTTGAAAATAAACCACAGATATTTTTATATAATAATAAAATATCTAGGCCGGCAACTCTAATGGTTGCTAATAATTTACTGACAATATCTATGAGTTGCTAACTTGTATTGAAAAGGAAAAAATATCAATTTCCAACCGTTCCCAATATTTGACTTCCAATAATCAAATTTGGACTCATCTGGTAAAATGAACATTACGATATCTTAAACATCATACATACTTTTTTTTTAACCACAAATATAAATCATATCTATCTATACCTACTATTGAAGAGAGAAAATTTCTGATTCACCCTAAATTTTTCTGCCTGCCTATTACTTAGGCTCGGTTCCGGTTAATTATTCCACTCGGTTCCGTTCCTGCACAAATCCATCGGATAAAAAAATTATATCCCGCTCAGTTCCGGTTTTGTTATCTCTTCCGTTCCTACTCAAATCGGGTACTGGGAAATAGCAATAGACATTGGTCACTTACGGGCCAAACGAGATGGGCTCAATGCCTCTATCGCTCTATGGGAGAGGAAACAGTGAAGGCCTGAAGTGGCGAGGAAGTGATGAGTGTGCTTCTATTTGCAAATTCTATTTGTTTCCCTTGCTCATTAGACTTCTTTTTTTTAGGTTGCAGCCTGTGCGTCCGCTACTCAGGTGAGTTTTTGTTTTTAACAAAATCAATAACAAATAAATAATATAAAATACTATATGTACGTGAACAGTTGATCATTTCCGTATCCCCAAGCAAGCAAAGATTTCAATTGTATTAATGTAGTTTAAATTACAAAAGTTATTTTTATTGACATCGAGCTCAGTGCGGGCTGCGGGCCACGGAGCGTTCTTTGGGATAGCGGCAAGGTGGAGCTTGGCCACAAGAGCTAGCTAACGGCAGCGCCCACCGAGACGTGAATCTCGACGACTTGGAGCGCGGGCGTGGGCGCAACGACGACGCGGAGTTCGAAAGCCACGATGGAGCTTGATATATACAATTCTTTTTCCGTGGCAACAACGACGGGCACCTATGTTACCACCGAATACTCCAAGGGAGGTGACGTATCCGTATCGGATACTCATTGGATATGCGGATACGGATACTCGGATACACCATTTTAGTGGGTTTTCTTTTGAGAAAGTGCGTATCCACGTATCCTATACGTATTGTATCGGATACCTGTACCCGTACTTGTGTAACATAGACGGGCACTTTTGCTAGAATTATATATAATGGCAACACTTCTATCTAATTTTCTTTGTTTTCATAGCGCTGCCATATATCCTTGGTTAGATCCTTATTGACTTGCCTATGTGTTTATCGAGCTTTGATAGCAGAGTTCCTCCGAAGCACATCTGCGAAGCATGAATTGGGGTTGTCGCTTGTATGCACTTCAGGTGGGAGCACTATTGTTGCTTTCGGATTGTCATTTAAAACCAAAGAAACTCTAACCAATTCCTTCACATCTTCCACTATCATGTTGTGAAGGATGACACAAGCATTCATTATGTTGACAACGTTCTCTTGCTTCCATAACTTTGAAACAATATCAAAGCGTGATTGTAGAACGCCAAATGCGCACTCGACATCTTTCCTCGCCCCTTCTTTCACCTCTACAGCCCCTCAGTCCGCTGAAGACAAACTATTTGCATTGATGCAAGAAGGAAAACCATCTTCTCCGCCGTGGACGCTAGTCCTTTCCATGCGACGTCGCGACCATAGCGACTGATCCATATATTCCGAACGGAGTCTCGATGCGAAGCCCGCGACCTTGAGATGATCGGGGATGCCCATCAGCTTTGGCGCACAGACAATGTTGGGTCCGATTTGGATTTGGAAAAACCAGATTCCGATTCACACTCGAACCGAGCCGATGCATCATCTCTTATTTAAAGCAGCCCCGTCCGTCCGCCTGATGGAGGGAACCATGAGTCTCCAGGAGGAAAGCAGCAAACGCTTCTCCTGCATCTCGATCAAGCTTCTACACACAGAAACAGAAGTCGATGGAGGAAGAGCAGGTGAGCCACGTGCAGGCGCTGCCTGAGGACATGCTCGCGGACGTGCTCCGCTGCCTGGCGCCGCGCAGCCTGGCCGTGTGCCGCTGCGTCTGCAAGGCCTGGCACGCCGTCATCGACGGGCACAGGCTGCTGCGCGCCGACCTCCTCCCGCTCTCCATGTCCGGCATATTCATCAACTTCTGCATGCTGGGGCCACGGCCCGAGTTCTTCTCCTGTGCCGGCGCCGGCGCCACGACGGGAGACCTCACCAGCTACGCACCAAGGGACATTGTCGTCGGCCACTGCAATGGCCTCCTCCTAGGCTTCAGAAGCGTGGTTAACCCTGCCACGCGATAGTGGGCGCCCTTGCCTCTGCCCCCCACCTCCGTTTCTGGAACTGCCCACCTGCCGATACCTGGCGTTTGACCCGGCCATCTCGCCGCACTACGAGGTGTTCTTGATGCCACTCGTTCCTGCTACTCCTAGATGTTAGGTTGATCTCCCCAGTCCCAAAAGGCCCAACGGCCATGGGCCTTGATCAACGCCCGATCGGGGCATCCGGCCCGTTACATGGCTGGTGGGCCTGCACTGCGTATATAAAAGGGGTGAGGGCCACGGCTCTCAAGACGAGGTTCACTTGAGCCGCCACTCTCCACCCTACAACCCTAATCCAATCTCGAGGGGAGAACGCAGGAGCCGTGGGAAGCGCCACGGTGTTCCCCGTCACCACGCCGTCTCAAGCCGTCACTTCCCTCGCCGTCCGTGGCCTCTTCCCTCGCCGTCGTCGACATCGCCGACATCGCCATGACGGAGAAGGCTCCTCTTCGCCCTCGCCACGCCGAAGGTATATCTTCTTCTCATTCCCAACATCAAGATCATGTCCATCCGAGAAAAAGATTATAGATGTCCCCAACTTGTTTCTATGTCTAGGGACGATCCTATAGAGATAACATTGGTATCGGCCTACCCTAGATCGTAGATCCGGTAGGAACAGAGTAGACAGAGATGGAATTGTTATTTTCATCACGAATTTTTTTTAACGTAACCATAACTAGAAATCCGAACTGGGGACTCGATGTCTTACGCCCGATTCACGGCCATGTGCGGATAGATCCGCCCGCCGCCATCGCGCGGTAAAATGAACGAGCCGCCGCCCTCGCCGGACGCCGCCGGAGGTGGGCGCGTCGGTGGCGCACGGGACAGAGACGTATCCCTCGTCGTCGACGGCGATGACGGAACGAGACGACAGCGGATGCCGAGCACCGCCGACGGATCCGCTTCGGCGCTCGCTCGAAGAATGCGCAGCGCGCGGCGGTGGAACCGCGATGGCGCCGACCTCCCCGCCGCCCGTTTTTCGGTGAAGAGGAGAATAGAGAAGAGTAGAAAGTCGGGGGGAGCTGCATGCTGCTCGCCGCCGGGCGGCTCTCGGCGGCCGCCGCCGCTCCCGCTCGGGGCTAGAGAAAAGAAGGGCGAGGCCGGGAGCCGCGACGGCATCTCCCGGCGCTGCGGTCGGCGCCGACCGCCGGCGCTGCCCATCGCTGCCCGCCGCCGCCGGTGGAATGAGAAGGGAGCGAGAAGAAGAAAGGAAATGACGATTAGGGTTATAGAGAATCCGGCCGGCGGTTTTGATCTTCGAGATCGGCTCGTTCGTCGGATCGGAACCAATGGTTCAGATCGCGTGAAAGGTCCCTTGTGGTTTTTGGTAATTGAGTGTCAACCTTAGGTGAACTAATATGTGTGATTGAGATAATACACAGGAGATTAGTTCACATATGATGATGCGATAAAGGAGCTTATTGCATATGAAACATGACATGGAGTCATGTGACCGAGGTGGTGAAGATCAAGACAAGGCTTGGCTTGATGGACCGGTTGCAAGTGTGAAGGGCAAGTCGAGGGACTTGGCGCCGAAGGACCGACGCAACGGTGAAGAGCAAGTGAGGTCAAGATCGATGGACCAAGAAGGTCATGTGATGGTATGAAATGGACCATATCATTCTTGACCGTGTTGGTGCATGTGTTGCATCGGCACTTGAAGATGAAGCGGAATGGAAATGCGCAAGGCAAAGGTATAACCTATAGGGCATTTCATTTCGCCGGTCATGAGGAGCTTAGAGAAGTTTATGACCGGATTTAGGATAGATGGTCGTACTATCAAGAGGGGCAAACTTGTTTGCATATCGGTCATCTAGTGCCACTTGAGCGATCTAACTTTGCGATGTGTTAGGATCGAGTGACGTGGTAAGAGCTAACCCGTCCTTTGAAATGATTGTGAAAATGCTAACACATTTGCACATGGTGATGTACACATGGTGGTGTTGGCACATTTGCAAAGGCGGCGGTTGTATGCAGGGTTGAGTTGGGTTTGGGAACCGCTCATCCTCCCGCCGAGCTTGCGAGGCGGGATTCAGCGCTTTCGAGAAAATGAGATGCATATTTTCTATTGCGCCGGATGCATCGTGGTGGTAAAAACATGCTAACCCTCGTGCTCAAGTTGGTATACTTGTTGGGTAGCATGTCGAAGCAAAGGCGACGGAGAAACGACGAAGATCTCGCAGGAAACAGCGACCGGACGCGCTGACCGGACGCGCGACCGGAAGCTGCTCCTTCGACCGGACGCTCCGGTGGGTGCATCTGGCAGAGAGCATGTTTTGAACTTTCGGGCGCGAGGCCGACCGGACGCGGTGACCGGACGCTTCCGGTGTTGACCGAAACCTGTGACCGGACGCATGCCTTTGACTGTCAGCTGTGGGGCCGCTCGTCCCTTGTGACCGGACGCTGGTCGGGTGTGACCGGACGCTGGGACCGACTGGTGAGTCCGGTCGGTGCGTCCGGTCAACTCGCAGAAACCGTGGTTTGAAGCACCAACGGCTCAATTTGGCTTGGGGGCTATAAATAGAGGGTGTGTTCGGCCATGGTAGGTGCTTAGCACCTTGGAGACTTTGTGTCCATGCTTGAGAGCCCTCCCACTCACATATGCTTGATATCGTTCATCCGATTGAGTGAGAGATCGATTTCTAGTGCGTTGCGTTGAGAGATCGCATTCCCGGCACTAGGTGATCGTGTTGCAAGCCGGTGTGCTTGTTTCTCTTAGAGGTTGCCACCTCCTAGACGGCTTGGTGGCAAGAGACTTCGTGAAGCACGCAAGGAAGCTTGTGCGGTGCTCCAAAGAAGAGATTGTGAGAGGTTCGTGCTCACCTCGCGGGGATCGTGAAGAGCAGCTCTAGTGGAGCATGTCATTGAGCTACCACACTTGTGTGTGGGTTCACACGGTACCCTCTGAGGGATTGGCTAGAGGACTCACACTGTGTGAGGGACTCGATCGAGCTCCCACTGTGGGATTTGGCACTGGCCATTAAGCTTGAGAATCATCACCGGTGATTCGCCAAACCGTGGAACCACTAAGGTGTTGGTCGACACAACGAGGAATAGGGGGAAGTTGGCAAGCTTCCCGAGACCTCGGTAAAAAATCACCGGTGTCATCTTGTGTCCACACTTCGCGGTGGTTTGCAATCTCTTCATCACAAGCTTTGTTCTTCCATTCGTATATATATTGTGCTTGTGGTTGAGTAGTGTAGTTGTAACTATCTAGCTTGTGTAGCTTGTTTAGTTACTTTGCTTAGCTTGTGTAGCTAGGTAATTTGAGCCTTTGGGTTAGGCGTGTGTTGCCTTGTCCATTGCGCATCTAGTGAGCTTAGGGGCTTTGTGCTTGTGCTTACTAGAATTGTGTAGGAGCTCACCCGTGCTTGAAGTACTAGTGCTTAGGTTTGTGTGACCTTGCATTAGAATTGATTAGGAGCTCAAGCTAGGCTTGTCACCTCACTCTTTTTGTGTAGGATCCTTTGTGAGGTGATTTAGAGTCATAGTTAGAGGGGTGAAGTCTTGGCTAGACCGATAAGTTTAATTCCGCATTTGTTTTGGTTAGCCGGTGCGTTTAGACTCTAAAAGGGACTATTCACCCCCCCTCTAGTCCCCATCTCGACCCTTCATCGCGTCGCTCCTAAACCGGGCCTGCTGGTCCAAAGAAGCCCATGCTTGGTGAGCACGCGACCACGACCATGGGCTGGAAGTGGCCGGGGGCCGTTTCGCTTTGCCCCGACCCAAGAATCAATAGTATCCGTTTTCATTTATTTCGGAGGCATTTTCAGATTATATTAGATATATTTTGAATAGATTAGATCTCCTTTCAATTTTGAACCAACGAGATAAATTGTTTGGAGAAAGATTATTTACGATATGTTTCCGAATATAGAATTTCATGTTTCCTTTGCGAATAATATAGAATTTTATTGTTTGTCTTGTTTTATAAATTCGAACCAACGGGAGAATTTATTTTTCAAGTCAATAGAGAAATTATTAAATTCGAACCAACGGGAGAATTTAATAAAGATTTATTCTAGAATTTAATCACAGATATTTTACATGTATTATGTCTATTTTACGCCCAACGGTGACATAGATTTAATGCACAAAGTATTGTATGTTTTATTTTTTGACCAACATTGAAATTAAGGCATGCAAAGTTATTGTCATCATCACATGTTCTCACTTGAATTGACCGTTTTCAGGAGGTTTCTCCATGATGATGAATATGAAAGATATCCCGATCTTGACGGGAGAGAACTACCGAGAATGGAAGAAAAAGTTGTGGTGTTTTTCATCATGGCTGGAGCGGATTGGATCCTCTCTCGCGCCATGTCCTACTGAGCCCGTGGCACTGTTAGGGAGTCCATTGCACACAGATGCTGAATTTCAGCAAAAAAGAGCGAGCCCATGTGGTCAAGAAACGTAAATATGAAAAGATCCGCCCAAGTGGGAAAGTGCAAACAAGAAAGCAATGGCATTGGTCAAGAACACAATTGACCCTTCCATTGAGAGCTCACTTGGTGAGTGTCCCTCTGTCATGGAGTACCTAGAGAAAATAAAGAGTCAGTTTACTGGCTCTTCAAAGACTTATGCTACACAGCTGATTCAGCAGCTGTTCTCAGAAAGGTACACAGGCGGGGGCCTCAGAACACACATCAACAGATTGATTGAGATAAACAATAAGCTTAAACCTATGGACCTGGATTTCAAGGAAAGCCATGTTGTCCATTTGATTTTTGCTTCATTGCCAAAAGAGTTTGAGCCCTTTGTGGTCAACTACAATGCAAACCCTGAAGGGTGGAACATTGACAAGACTGTGAACATGTGTGTTGCAGAAGAACAGAGAATCAAGGCTGCGCCTGGTGGTTCCATTAACTATGTGAACTCCAAGAAAAAGAATCCTCAGCCTCAGAGAAATCAACCCTCTCCTTCCAAGGGTGATCTCAAAAGAAAAGCTCCAGCACAGCAGCATAGGCCTAAAGAAGGAAAGTTTGTTGTGGACAAAGATCAGTGTCTTGTCTGTAAAGAAAGAGGACACTACAAGGATGATTGTCCACAACACTTAAAGAACATCATGGCAAAGAAAGGTGAGAACATTATTTCATTTATAGATGAAACCCTGTGATACAGATTATACTAGAACCACTTGGTGGATTGATTCAGAGCAACTATTCATGTTGCAAACTCTTTCTGAGGATTCCGCACAACGAGAACCACGCAAAGAAACGAAGACAAGATTAAAGTAGCCAATGGAGTCTGGCGCGGACGTAGAAGCGGTCGGAGAGCTTGCTTTGACACTTACTACCGGCTATGTTTTAATTCTTAAAGATGTTTTTATGTTCGACATTACAGAGAAACTTGATAAGCGTGTCTCGTTTAGATGATGATGGATTTGACCGTCATTTTGGTAATGGCAGATGTGTGATTTATTTTAAAGATTTATTGATTCTTGTTGCATTTAAGATTACAGATCTTTACTTGTTATCGTTACGTGACCATGAGAAATCCGTGCACGCGATGTGAATGCAACTCGTACCATCGAGTACAGAGACAAACGAGAAAAAGAAAGAGAACTCCAGATACATCGAAAATGTGGCACTATCATTTGGGTCACATTTCGAGGGGAGAATAGAGCGACTTGTTAAGAATGAAATTCTTCCTCCATTAGAGTTCTCGGACTTAGAACAATGCATTGATTGCATAAAAGAAAAATATGTAAAGAAAATAAAGAAAGATGCTAAACGGAGCACATGTGTCTTCTGATTATTCATACGAGACATTTGTGGACCGTTTCCGAAAGAGTGTGGATGGCTATGATATGTTCATAACATTCACGCACGATTATTCCGCTATGGTTATATTTATCCAATCAAAGAAAGATCGAAGCATTGGATAAATTCAAGATATTTAATTTGAAGTTGAAAATCAGCACAATTTAAAAATAAAGATAGTCGATCCGACCGTGGTGGGGGAATACTACGGTCGGACACACCCCATATGGCCAAGTTCCGGGACCTTTTGCAAAGTTCCTTCGGGAACATGGCATAGTTGCCTAGTACTCGATGAGGCGAACCTCAAGCAAAATGGGGTATTTGAAAGACGCAAACCGCATACTCGATGGATATGGTGCGAAGTATGATCGGCTATTCCACTTTACCAATGTGAGTTTGTGGATGGAGGCGTTAAAAACCGCTATCCATATTCTCAACGAGTTCCCAAAGAATCGGTGCCGAAAAACACCGTATGAACTGTGGGACGGGGAAGGGTGCCCTCATTAAATCACCTACGGTGCGGGGAGCCCCCAACGAGGCAAAGATATTTAACCCGACGATTGGGAAGCTAGAGCCTAAGATGGTGAGTTGCCATTTTATTGGCTACCCCGAAAGATCAAAAGGATTTAGGTTCTCTCGCCCAAAGAATTTTACAAAGTTTGTAGAAACAAGACATGCCCATTTCTTTGAAGAAGAGATGATAAGAGGCAAAGCGTGACAAAGTCGCGAAAAGATTGATCTTGAGGAGAAATGTGTGTATGCACCTACTCCAATGACTCAAGAGCCTTATTTCTCATTACCCGCTGTGGTTGTACTCCCGGTGCCGGATTAATCGTGACGACAGCCCGCGATTGTTCCTCCCGTGGTAACAAGGAATGATGACTTGGAACCTGTCCCTCACGATCCAATAGAAAACATCAAACAGAGACTATTGCCACAGATGAGGGGGAGCAACTGCAGCCTCCAACAGAAAATGTTCCGGCTATAGAGGCCCCTAGGAGGTCTCAAAGATCAAGAAAGCCGGCGATCTCAAGTGATGATTATGAATTATATAACATCACTGAAGAATTTCAAATGGAGGGTGATCCCACCTCATTTGAACAAGCCATGAGAGTTTAACATTCATCCAAGTGGCTTGAAGCCATGGAAGATGAAATGAGATCAATGAGTACCAACGATGTTTGAGAATTAAAAGAAATTCCCAAAGGAGCCAAGACAGTAGGCTGTAAATGGGTCTACAAAACCAAATATGGCTCCAAAGGGAATATAGAAAAATTCAAAGCTCGACTTGTGGCAAAAGGTTACTCACAAAGAGAAGGGATTGATTACAATGAGACGTTTTCTCCAGTCTCATGTAAGGATTCCTTCAGAATAATAATGGCCCTTGTGGCACATTATGATTTAGAATTACATCAGATAGATGTGAAGACGGCATTCCTAAATGGGGATGTAGAGGAGACTGTTCACATAAGCACAACAAAGATGCTCGCGGATCCGCTAACGAAAGGCTTACCTCCCAACGTGTTCAAGGAGCACGTGGCCGGCATGGGGATGAGGGATAGCCTGTGATCTCGTGACTAAAGGCCCAAAAAAGATAATAGAATCCTTTTTACGATAGGAGGCGTGCCTTGTAGCTGTTAAGTCTATCGGCAGTTGACCGTGACGATGAAACGTGCTCTACGCACTAATCTATGATGGAACAAGAGAGATAAAAGAAAAGAAAAGATAAAAGAGATCAAGGGGGAGATTGTTAGGTTGATCTCCCCAGTCCCAAAAGGCCCAACGGCCATGGGCCTTGATCAACACCCTGATCGGGGGCGTCCGGCCCGTTACATAGCTGGTGGGCCCCTGCTGCACTGCGTATATAAAAGAGGGGTGGGGGCCACGGCTCTCAGTACGAGGTTCACTTGAGCCACCACTCTCCACCCTACAACCCTAATCCGATCTCGAGGGAGAACGCAGGAGCAGTGGGAAGCGCCACCGGTGTTCCCCGTCACCACGTCGTCTCCGAGCCGTCACTTCCCTCGTCGTCCGTGGCCTCTTCCCCTCGCCGTCGTCGACATCGCCGACATCGCCATGACGGGAGAAGGCTCCTCTTCGTCCTCGCCACGCGAAGGTATATCTTCTTCTCATTCCCAACATCAAGATCATGTCCATCCAGAAAAGATTATAGATGTCCCCTACTGTTTCTATGTCTAGGACGATCCTATAGAGATAACACTAGATGGCTTCTGCCTCGAGATGACCCGGTAAAGGGCAAAGTCAGCAGCAGCAGACTGGCCTCCGTCGCTGTGTGAGACACTAGTATTCTCGTCCAGGACAGCACGCTGGGAGGAGAGGTCATTTGTCCGGCGAGGGGAACCTGCGGGAACCATAGCCGACATAGCGCGGAATCCATATGGCAGGCCGAGCTTCAGTGTGTATTGGCACGGAGCACTCTACGTGCTGCAGGACAACTTCTTCTGCAGAATATCATTGGCTACCAACGAGTACCAGGTCATTAAACCGCCAGTGAAAAATGGACCAGGCAGCCACGATGAATGCTACCTCGGAAGATCCAAGAAGGGGGTGT
Source organism: Hyparrhenia diplandra (assembly GCA_015847255.1). Classification (NCBI taxonomy): domain Eukaryota; kingdom Viridiplantae; phylum Streptophyta; class Magnoliopsida; order Poales; family Poaceae; genus Hyparrhenia; species Hyparrhenia diplandra. The sequence goes on from JADLZK010012696.1 coordinate 103,209, forward strand.
ACTGTGCGATACATGATCACAAGTACCAGCTCCGGGTATGGATCCTCGACGAGTCGCCTTCTGATCATCAGATGAAGTGGGTGCTAAAGCATCGGAACAACAACCTTAAGAAGGCGTTGGCGAGTCTGGACTACTCTTATCAGCCAGTACCAGACCATGGAGCCTGTTCTTTCGAGGACATCAACTATTATGCTAGATTCCCGGAAGAAAAACACGGCCAAGAAGAACAAGCACCGGTGAAGCCCGAAGTCAGATCCAGATGTACCATACTTGGGTTTCATCCGTTCAAAGAGATTGTGTACCTGAGCAACTGCTACAGCGTCGGACTAGCCTATCATCTAGACAGTTCCAAGGTCCAGTACTTGGGTAACATGTGCCCAAAGCTCTATGGTCAGATCGCTGGGAATCACGCAGATATTGATTCAGCTTTCGTGTACACGCCTTGCTGGATGGAGAATTCATTTATTACTACAGGCTCCACTTGAACACACCAACTTCGTCGATTACACTCATGTTATTTAGAGCATTGTAACAAATTCTTTTGGAGCATTGCAACATAAGAGTATGATCACAAGTTTCAGTTACGGGTATGGATTCTCGACAAATCTTCGTCTTCTGCACGTCACATGAAGTGGGTGCTAAAGCATCGAAACAACCTTAAGAAGGCGTTGGCTCGTTAGAGACCTTGTGAGTTGTGATCATCGGGCACGGGCAGCATCGCGCGCAGGTCCTTCCGTTCCTCCATCTCGGGATTGTTATCGGTCCCTGAAGCTGGGTGGAGTGGGCCTAGTCTTACGCTTATCCGTGGCCCAACATTTCTTCTCTTTACAACGTCGCCTGGCCGGCCTTGGGTGCATTTGATCCATTGTAGACAGTTGCAAGCTTGCAGCCTAGTCCTAGCAGCTAAACGGCATTTGTTTATCCAAAGTATCCAAGCGGGGGCTCAAGAGTCATGAGAATTATGTTTGGCTTGTTTTCCCCTTTTCCAATGTAAATAATTAATGTTACAACGTCATCCACTTATTAATAAAACATAAAATCCACAATGACTGATCAACAGCCTGAGGAACACTTAATCACAGGTTTATGGATGGTTCCTACATAATATACCAGAAAAGGTGAACAGGATGAGCTCAAATCAAGTGGGCACATGACCTCATCATTTACAAAAGATAAAAAGCATTGAGAATATGATTTTCAAGATTGTTTATCGTACTTTCCAGTACGAGAGGAACCAACTAATGACTGAGTGAGTGACTGAGTCCCATGTCGACCTGGAACTTTGTCGGTCATTAGTACTTCTTCCGGGTTGGTCGGCCTAGATGATCAGTAAAAGTTTTGTAGACATTTTGACGATATCATTCTTGGAACATGGACACAAATCTTGTATCAATCCCACAGGGAACTATTGCATCCCGGTGGATCTAAGGGCGTCTCCAATGGTGACCAAATAGCTAGCTAGGAGGAATTCTATTGGCTATCAATGACACTTTACAAATAGCTAGCTAGATGAGGTATAAAAATAATATAAAAGTAACATGTTGATTGGCTATCGAGGAGAGAGACCAAATAGTGGCGACTCTCAAATAGCTAGCGACTAATAAATATCTAATCTAGCCCGCTCTCCTAGAAACATCTCTCTCACATAACTCTCAACTATAGTGTTTATTTTTTCTTATTTAGATGTCTCATCTAGCTAGCGATTTGTAAAGTGACATTAATAGCCAATAGAATTGTTTCTAGCTAGCGATTTGGTAAACCATTGGAGCGTTTTTGTAGACGGATCTAAACTTTTGCTTTCCAAAGGTGAATAAAACCTATATGCATAGTGCATAGGCTTCTAGAATCTACTCCATATTGAAGCTAAACAAAAATATGAATTCATGGTGGATGCTAGGCAGACTAGACCAAGGTGGTTTTGGAGCAAAAAGCTAAGGAAGCCGGTCATCAAGATGGAGACGATTTCTTAGAAAAGTTAGTTTTGAGGCACTAAAATAGCTAATATTGATTTGTATTTACTATTTAAAATTAAATTATAAACAAAACTATTTAGCAAAATTATTTTTTAAGTAAGGAAATCTAAATATTATTATAATAATAAAGCTACCTGTCCAGCTGTTTACTCGTGCCACCATACTAAGTTACTAATTGTACATAATATAATGGAGAAATTATTGAAAGGGTTTTGTTTGGATCTCCTAGACTTGATGACAATAGAATTCAAATAGTTGGATTCTTAAAATTCGACCACCAAATTATGAGAATTTTATCATCCGCCTCTATCCTACTATTGGAGGTATTGGATGTGAACAATGCAGAGACATACTCTACCATAAAGTCTAAGCCTATTTATTACTCGGTATAGTCTAAGCCTATTTATTACCGGGAACATATCTAGTGCAAAGCAACCCTCCGTGCAACCTATGCAAACCTAATCCGGGGCCACGTAATATAGATCAAGGGGGTATGAGGTGATAACCACTAGAGAGGTGGGAGGGGATTTGCAAAAGTGTGATTAGAGCGGGGGTTAATTGTAAAAATACCTAACCCTTAGATCAGCATCCTATGACTCAGATTAGAAGTTTGCATAGGTTGCGGGAGGGTTGGTTTACACCTGATACGTTGCCTTATTACCGCCTATATATTATACTCCCTCCGTTTCAAATTATAAGTCATTTTGACTTTTTTGATTCATCCATTTTGCTATGTACCTAGACATCTATTTTACTATGCATCTATTTATGGAAGAGAAAGGAAGAAAAATCAAGACTTCAAGACTCCAAGTCTTATCAAGACTCTAAGGGCACTCATAATGTAGACTCTACATAGAGTCTAATACTATTTATTACCTCGAAGATATCACAGGAGTATAAATAAGACTTGAAGTCATAGGTTTTCTTCCTCTCCACATCAGCAAAGTACAATAAACATGAAGGTAATAATGATAGAGTCTACATTATGAGTGCCCTAAGTCTTGTTTAGGGCACTCCCAATAGAGTATTAATAGTAGTTTCTATCTCTATTAAATAGCTTGTCGACTAAGCAAAATGGTGATGTGGCAGCCTAATTAATGAGGAAAGAGAGCACAAATCATAGAAATGGTTTTCTCATGGAGAAACCATGTCTACTCTTGACCCAATGCACAAGAAACCATGAATTTGCCATTGGGGGAGAAACCACTAATTACTATCGGTTAATGCAACTCTCCCCATTGGTGGAATTCGGAGAGAGAAAGAGAAAACAATTATTATTCGAAGACACTACATGATTTCTTTTGTTATGGAAACCGTGTTAGTTTCATCTATTGGGACTGCCTTCCATGTTTACGGTAACTTTCAGCCTTTCGGGTAATAAATAGTCTTAGGCTTTATGATATGGTAGAGTCTCAGTCTCGTGAGTGTCCTTATTTTACTATCTTAAGTTCTTGTCTAAAAAAAAGACTTCATTTTCTTTATTGCAAAATCCTGATTTTTACAATAACTGTCGAGAATCAAGACATCATATCTTTAGTAGATCTTAGCATGCTCATACTATCCTTTTGTAAAATATAAGGATTGTCAAAACCAAAATTCCACTTTCACCCCTTGCCTTGGAGTCATCATTTGGTCCAGGATCCTTCCTAAAGCTGATGCTGAACTTATTTCAAGATAACAGTTGACTGTCCATGAAGAAGCAACATATAATTAAATGGAGAAATGAAAAAATATATAATAATGATAAACCGCTAGTGGTATCGCTTGATGACTTGTGTCTCTATGCAATGTCCGAATTCAACAACCAACGCCCGTTTCCATCTACATGTCCTTGACCATCTCTCTCTTCCTATATACCGTTGACCCACCACTCACAACAGCTAGCCACGGTTTTGCAGCAAAACACGTGCCCGAAACCAGTAACCACGTGTACAACGAATACTCCATCCGTCCAAAACAGGTGCTCGTCATGTACACCAAAAGAGTCAACCAATTTAAAATTTAACTAAATTTATAAAAAATACTATTAGCATTTATGTCTATTGATAGATTTATTTTGAACTACTAATATGCATATATGGTATCATAAACATTACATATTGCTTTTATATATATATATTTAGTCAAACTTGTAATTGTTTGACTCTTCAAAACACTTGATGATTGTTTATTTTAGAACAGAGGGAGTACTATTTTATTTTTATTTTTGCAACATGTAAAGGCCATGTGTGTTTGTATAATTTTTATAATCTTATATAACTTTTTTTTTTTGTTGTATGAATCCATCTCACGTTCGCTTATTGCATTATTATCAATATTTAAATCCTCTGTACGGACGGAGCTAGTAATTTTATTTAGGGGGTGGGGAGCTCAATATTGTTGTCTGTTAAGTACTTGATTGAAAGAGAAAGATATATAAAACATGGTTTTAAAATGAGGATGTGCTTTATTTGGTGCTTTACTAAGCTGTGCTCTCGCTAATGTTTTCGTTGCCAATCATTTATAAAGTAAGTGTTGCAATTGTGAACTCGATAGCTATGCATGTGATGCTACGCTATACCCAGATCATTTAAGCATGAAAACAACTCTAATTTGGCGTACAATTTTATTAACTCAATCATTTTGCGCACGTCTAAGAGTGAATTAGATACACATAAGGTCTATCATTTGTTATAATTGTGTGAGAGTTCTTGACTATTTGTCTAACTTTATTTTCGTATGTACGAAGTTTTGTCGTTTCATGGTGTGTTTGGTTTGTAGAAGCAAACAATATGAAACCATATGATTCTCAGATCCGACCCAAAACCATTGGTTTTGTTTGATGCATAGAATAGATCGGTTTGTCACCAACCCATTCCCTCTACTAGTAAGAGGTCACGCACCGAAATCTCATGTTTGGTTTTGGAAATTGATGACACACTTGTGGTACTAATCCTTTGCTCTAAGTGTGGCTTATGAGATAGGATTAGATGGATGACAAGGAGCATGATGATCATGAACATGCACAATGTCGGTGGACTTGATGGATCGTCAAGCTCGGTGATCGGCTTGAGAGGAACCCGGAGATCAAGGCAAAGGTATCTTGATAGGGTTTTCCTTTTCGGTGATCAAGACACGATAGAGCGTGTGATCACATTATAGGATAGATAGCCGACTATCAAGAGGGAATGCCGCGACAATCCTTTGGTGAAGTGCTTCTAGGTCCAATTGACTTGCATTTGCATTTAGGACAATGAGAGCACTAACTTCGATCTTGCCTAACTTATCGACGTGGTAACATTGGTGATAATGTGGTCATCTTGACGTGTTGGCAACCCTTGGCAAGAGGCGAAGCAAGGTTGAAGCAAAGAGCAAAGAAAAAGATGAAGACATGCTGGTTTGGGGTGGCCGGACGTGGGGAAAAGTGACCGGGACGCGACGCACCCGGTGGCACCGGTGGTCGGGTCCGTCCAGAATTCAGAGAGCATGTTTTCCGGCCGGGCGAGATTCGACCGGACGCATGACCGAACCTGGACCGAAGCGGCGGCCCAGGGACGCATGAAGATTGCCGTCCACCGTGGGCCCGATGCTTGTCTATTGTGACCGGAGTCTGTGACCGGACTCACGACCGGACTCACTGGTGAGTCCGGTCAGCGCGTCCGGTCAGCCCGCAGAGAGCAAATTTTTTAGAGCAACGGCTCTATTTCGAGGGGAGCTCTATATATACTTGGATGCCCGGTTCATTGAGCTCTCTCTTGCACATTTGAAGCTTCCAACTTGCTATTGAGCTTGTGAGACTCCTCTCCACTCATCTCCCCATCTCTAACTCGGATTCTAGGTGAGATTGAGAGTGATAGAAGTGCATTGCATCATCGGTTGCATCTAGAGGCACTTTATCCTTGGAGAAGCCGCTGGGATTCTTGTTTTCTTGGGAATTTGCCCGGTTCCCTAGCGGCTTGGAGCAAGAGGCGGTGTTGAGCTCGAGTGGAGCTTGTTCGAGGCCACACCGGTGGTGATTGTGAGGGGTCGTTCCTTACCCCGGGAGATTCGCGAAAGGAGCACTAGTGGATTGCTCGTGGCTTGTTGGACCCTCTCTTGTGTTCATTTGCTTGAGCTCCCATAGGGGATTTGGCACCGCCATTGCTTAGCATACGTCAAGTGAGTGTGTCGCCACAACGGAGACTTAGCGTGCCGACAAGCACGTGAACCTCGGTGAAAAATCATCGTGTCACTTGTTCTTGCTCGTTGGAGATTTCTTGGTGATCACGGTGATTGGCTACGACCTCGACACTACACCGGTGGTATTGTATTCTAGCACCTCTTGCATTACTTTTGTAGTATCTCTTGTTAGGGTGCTTAGTGTGAGTAGCTTGTTTAGTTAACTTAGCCTTGTTAGCTCCTAGTGGTAGATTTAGTTAGTGTATCTTGTCCACCTAGGAGTAACTTAGCAACCTAGCCTTTGAGTGTGATTAGAGATCATAGAATTTCTAGAATTGCTAGGAGGCTTGCATAGCTAGCTTGAAGCATTTGCTTAATTGCTACGCCGCCTTATTTACTAACCGCCTTGCTTAGTGTTGTTTGTAGAATTTTAATAGGCTATTCACCCCCCTCTCTCTAGCCATTAAGACCTTTCACGACTCATTCCTTCAAAATCCACCGAACAACACCGTCCATGTAAAAGTGCCTTTGCGAAAGTGAGTGCTCTTTAAAAAACTAGAGGGAGTTTTAATGGTTTTTGTTTTGTATATAGAAGAGGGCAAATGGCAATGTGCCAAATTTACTAGTAGAGGTCAATTTCCATAAAACCTTTTTAAAGAGCACTCACTTCGCAAAGACAATTTATAGATTCATTGACCTCTTCTATATACAAAACAAAAACCATTAAAACTCATGAGACATAGAAGCATAGAAGAATTTCCACAAGGCTACAAACAGAAAAGCACGTTGAGTTGGAGAGCCTCAAATGGGTGTGGGTTTCCATGATAAGGGAGTAAACATGTGCATGCTATGATCTTTTTTCTCATGTTTTTTTGTTTCATTAACCCAATCATGTCACAATTATGCATAGCCATCATGATTGACACATTAAACAACAGTCCAACTCAAGAAATGTACATCGACGACATTAATGTCGGGTATTAAGGCTTTTCGCATGTGAAATGCTCTTAGAACCTAGAGTGAGTGCAAAGTAGCTTTGATCACCCGACATCAACAAAGAGTCATTCAAACCCGCACGTAATCAAGTAGCTAGATCATGTGATTCGGATGAAGTCACTCCAAAAACTAAGCATTGTGTAGAGTATGTGTGAGAAGTGAAGAAGTTGGATATTTCTTAAAGCATAGAAACATGCAAAGGATCTTACATACATGTTGTGTCCTATCTAGCGATATATAGGTTTCTAACGTAAGTAGATCATCGTATGTGTCATTTTATATGCTTACACAAACAAATGAATCTAACATAAGATTAGAAGGTGATTCAAGAGTTTTTAGGTCTTAGAAAGGGGCAATGCCTTGCTGACATAGCTAGCTCTGTCCATTGTCCCTTTGGTTAGCATCCACCACTTCATCCTCATCATTAGGAGTGCCTTCTTCATTGATCATTTTGTCTCTCAACTAGCCTTGAGCACTGCTGGTACAAAGGCTTGCCTTGAGCTCGATTTGTAGGGCTTCTTTGCCATTGGAGTTCATCCTACAAGCACAAGCGACAACAATAGGGGAGAGAGACGATGAAGAAGAATAAGGTGAAGTATTATATTTCATTTGATGAGGCGATTCCAAATATGGCAGTAGGTTCTCAAGTATAGGTACAATCCTCACAGTGTATAGGAGCAAGTTCCATCAATATAGGACCCATATATATTCCTCTATTGTGGATGGCCAAATGCCATAGGCAAGAGTAGCTAGAAGAATGTTACCTCAATAAAGTGTACCATGATGAGCGAAACACATGCCATGTGGGTACGGAAGTATAAAACCATGTAGGAGGCAACAATTTATATAGATTCATTGGTCTCTAGTAGTAAATTTGGTACATTGCCCCATATGTACAAACAAGTAATCAATGTGATCTATGAGACAGGAAACGTAGAAGGACTACCACGTGGCCACAACAGAAAGCATGCCGAGTTGGAGAGTAGCAGAAAGCATGCCAAGTTGGAGAGCCTCGAGTGGTGGCGGGGTATTTCCCCAATATGGAAGTAGACATGTACATGCTATGTTTTTATTGCATTAACTGGATCGTGCCATAATTATTGGTAGCCATCATGAATGACACATTAGACCAACAGTTGAGCCATAGCTACAATTAATGGTCCAATTCGTTCAAGCAAATAGGGCAATATCGATCCTTACAGAACGGTAGCAAAGTGTGATACCGGTTCAAAACGGCTACTATGTCATTTCCACCAAATAAAATAATATACATTCGTAATAATCAATTGACTGTTGGAACATCAAGCTTATCTGGTAATATGAAACTTCTCATGGCCACCTTGGCGCGTTTGCGAGGGCGGCCTAGCTAGCAGCCCAGCTATGCTTGTCGGCTGTAACTCGCCGTGTCAGCCCAGCGAGCGAGTCTGGCCTCCAGCTGCCAAAAGGAGCCCCTTCGCCTGGCCCTCTGGAAACACCCGAAAGGATCTTTTCCGTGGGGAACCTTTCCGTGGAGCACGGCTGCCTGTGGTGCAAACTGGCAATTTCGGCCTGGTTTTGGTGCTTTAGCCCGGTTGGGTGATGGTGCACAAACACAACTGGCCCAGGGAGTACAGGGTGGCACGGGCAGGCTCGGCTTGGCTGGCATGGCATGGCCTGGGCCGCACGAGCAGGCTCAGCTGGTCACGGCCACCCTCGTAAACGCGCCCCAAGTGAACCACCAAGCCCTCAAAGTTATATAGTGAACATTATGCCTATCTCTTTTATGTACAAACTCAATGGGTTGACCATAACTTACCAAAAAAAAACTGCAAAAGTAAAACAATAATATACATCGAGTTTTTGGTCAGCTCAATGGTGTCCCCAAGGGAAGATTTCAGATTCATCAAGGTATCAACACACGTTGAGACAGCTTCTGATAGCGAACGGCGAGTACTATACTTGTGAAGCAACTGTAGCAGAGAACCTTACTCCAAACGGCTGGTAAGGTCAACGTGACTGTCACTTGAAGGTTGACCACTGCCTGAAAAATAGCCACCACGGCCACAGTAAGATCCACCCAACAGTGGGGTCTTCTATGTAATACTCTCTCTGTCCTATAGACTTCGTCGTTTTTGACTTTTAAACTTCATGTTTCACCATCCGTCTTATTCAAAATATTTATGCAAATCATAAAATAAATTAATTAATATTCAAGTATCTTCATTGATAAAATAAGTCATAAAAAATAAATTATATTTATATAAAAAATTTGAATAAAGACAAAATATCGAATAAGATGACACGGAAACGACGACAACAGTGGGACGGAGGGAGTAATCGCGTTCGGAGAGTCAAAAAAGAACTGAAAGGGCCAAACAAAACCGGGGCAGCCCACTCAGTGCAGCTGTTTTCCCACTCCAGTAGGCGGTATCGGATCTCCTGTGCGTACCCAACCAACCGAAACAGTAGCATTGCCGCCGCACAGCGGATCACAGGCGGTTTTGCGGGACTGTGGGCTCCCACCACCGCTGGAAGGCACGCGCGGCGGGCAAAACCGGGGCTACCCGCGCCGCTGCCGCGTCCGGTCGCAGCCGCACGGGCGAAACCGGCGGCGCAGCGATCGCCCACACAGCTCCCCCATAAAGACACCCACCTCGTGCCGTTTTCCCACGGCGCATCGTGGAAGCAGCAAGTGACAAGTGGTTTCTAGACCTGGTACTGGTAGAGGTTGGGATGGAGAGGGGCGACGGGGAGGAGGAGGAGGGATGGCGCCGCGGGGCGGCGTGGTGGGGTCGGCGGCAATGCTGGGGCTGGACATGCGCCTGGCCTCGCAGCAGATGCACCCGGCCGCCGCGTTCCAGCACCAGCACCAGCAGCAGGGTGGGTTCCAGCTGCAGCAGCCGGCGCCGGTGGCGGTGAGGCAGCAGCAGCAGCAGGCGCCGCCGTCGTCGTTCTCGCCCTACTCCAACACGTCGTCGTCCAGGGTCGTGGTGAGCGCGGCGGCGGTGGGGCACGACGACGACGACATGGTGGGCAACGGCGGCGGGAAGGGAGGAGTGGTGCTGCAGCAGCAGCAGCAGCCGCAGATGGCGTCGGCGGCGTGCCCGTGGACGAGGATGAAGTGGACGGACAACATGGTGCGCCTGCTCATCAGCGTGGTGCACAGCGTCGGCGACGACGGCGAGGGCGTGGCGACGGCGACGGCGAGCGGAGGCAAGGCGGGCAGGGCGGGCCACGGCCACGGGCACGGGCACGCGGCGGCGGCGCAGCAGCAGAAGAAGGGCAAGTGGAAGTCGGTGTCGCAGGCCATGATGGACCATGGCTTCGTGGTGTCGCCGCAGCAGTGCGAGGACAAGTTCAACGACCTCAACAAGCGGTACAAGCGCGTGGTGGACCTGCTGGGCCGCGGCCGCGCCTGCCGCGTCGTCGAGAACCACGCGCTGCTCGACACGCTCGACGGGATCACGCCCAAGGCCAAGGACGAGGCGCGCAAGCTGCTCAGCTCCAAGCACCTCTTCTTCCCGGAGATGTGCAGCTACCACAACAACGCCGCCACCGCCACCGCCGGGGCGGCGCATCGTGCCGCCGCACGGCGGCGGCGCGGAGTGCCTCCACCACCCGCTGCCGCCGGCGCCCGTGGCCGCCGCAGCCTCGTCCGCCGCTCGCCACGCCCAGACGGCCCCGTCCCCGCCCGGGATGAAGGACTCCGACGACGAGGACGAGGACGACGACAGCGACGACGCCGTGAGCGACTCCGACGAGGACGATGACGACTCCGACGAGGAGGAGGACGGCGGTGGCCACATGTACCACAGCAACCACCGTCCCAGTCGTCAGCACAGCGGCGGGCGCACCAGCAGCAAGCGCGGGCGTGGCGAGGCCGAGGACCTCGACGACGAGGCGGAAGGCGGTGGTAGTAAGAGACGCGCGCGGAGGGAAGAAGAAGAAGCGGCGGGTGGCACCCGACCCATCGGCGCTGCTGCGGCAGCTGAAGAGCGAGCTGGCGTCCGCGTCCGCCGCGGCGATGGACCCGCAGCAGGCCCGAAGCTGGATGCGGCGGCGCGCGGTGGAGGTGGAGGAGCAGCAGATCCTCCTCGACTCCCCACGCGGTGTACCTGGACAGGCAGCGGCTCAAGTGGGAGGAGTTCCGCGGCGACAAGGAGCGCGACATGGAACGCGCGCGCCTGCAGAACGACCGCTTCCGCATGGAGAGCCGGCGCCTGCTGCTCATGCTCCGCCACAAGGACACATCGACCTCGACATGGCCGAGGCCAACTCTTCGTCCGTCGACCACCACCCCGGCGCGTCGCCGCTCCCAGCACACCACCAGCAGCAGCAGCCGGTTGGGTCCAGCCCCAGCCCGTCCGTCGCCGGCCACCCAAACTAGCTGCCGTGCCGTGCGTGCCTTTCCATTCCATTACCGGTAGTGGTCGGTACCTGTTCTTTTTAAAAGGAAAAAACTAGCTCTATCGCCATTAGTACTTGGAGTAGTGTTCTCTTCTACAGTAGGACAAAGGACAGTATGTGCTCAAGTTTCAGGGTTTTTAATTGTATTGTAGTCCGTCCGTGTCAGGGGTTTTAGTATAGCACATGTTCATAGATTTCATAGTGCTATCTCCGTAAAAAAAGTATGCAATTCTTATTATCCGAGAAGTCAATCAATCCTAACTTTAACTAAATTTATATAAATTATTACTTACTCCCCGTCCCTAAATTTGTGTCATTTTCATTTTCTGAGAAAATAATGCCGACAATTTATATATTAAATTATATAAATATTTATGCTAAATTGTCCATGCTCAATTTTGTTTATTTACTACGTTCGACATTAAATATATTTAAAAAAAGTTGACTCTACAATAATGCTGAATTTTTTATAAATCCGTTAAATTAAATCTTTGTAAACTTGAGTCCACCAACTATCAATATCACTCGAACTTAATTTTAGACATTAACTCATATAATTAAATTAATTAACATGCCACTACATATAAAACAAAGATATCTAATTATTAAAATTGATAGAACATGATTACTCCTGCTCAATGAAATTACTCAATTTTATATGTTGAAACTTTTGACATTTAGATTAGAAATTCCGCTATATCGTTACCTCGCAGGATCCAACACTTGGATCATGGCACACCATAATATAGCATTAGGATATCTACACTTGTCATACTCTAAATCTATACCACTTTCTCTCGCACTCATCAATCCTCTATATCTCATCCTCTACATCAACTACCGCTAGTGGGCCCCACGCGTCATACTCTATTTCAATTTTTCTCCCCACTCTCCAACCTTCTCCCTATCTTTCATTTCTTTTCTCGTGCTCTCCTTTTCCCCACATAGTCGGGCCGGCGAGGAGACCCAGTTCATGACTCCACATGGAGGACAAGTAGGGCAGTACATTACGGGGCAATGACGCCGACGCCAAGGGAGTCCGCTCGGCGGCCACGAAGCCACATCCCGCCGCACCCACCTTGGCGGCCGACCCCACGTTCTTGCCGCTCTTGGCCCGTCATCCTCCTCTCGCTGCGCCTCCTACCTCATTGGCGTCTGGCAAAGACGGCCACGCCGCCTCTTCCCCATCCGAGTCCCTCACCGTCTCCATAGCCGCCTGCATTTATGCGCACCAGCGTCGCCACCTTCACCTGAAGAGGATAACACAGTACACCGGTCCTTTTGTTTTTTCAGCTGCAGCGGACAACATCGACATTGAAGCTTGAAGCTCTCCTACACCTACATTAGTGACTTCACGTCAAAATGTAATAGTTAAGCGCCTAGGTATGAAATGTCATCATTTAGGTTTTGGAAGTCCACTCGTAATAGGTGAAGTCATCACCTCCCGCCCTTCTCTCTAGTAGGGCGAGTTTGTTTATGGGAGAATGTTGACAAGGTGTCTAACATGGGAACGTATCTAGTGCAAACTAACCTCTCCATGCAACTATGCAAATTTCTAATCCGAGCCACACGAATGTTGATCGCGGGGCATGCATGGCGGTGAGAGGAGATTTGCAAAAGTGTGATTACTGAGCGGCGGTTAAGTGTAAAAATACCCAATCCCCCGCGCGCCCCCTTGGGATCTCCATCGTGTGGCCCAGATTATAAGTTTGCACATTTACACGAAGAGGTTGGTTTGCACCCGATACGTTGTCGTCCAACCTAAGTAAGGTTCTCTTCTAGGCATCCCTAGGTGTTTTGCTATCGTTGTGATCTTTGGTTCGAGTCAATGTGTGGCCTCTCTTGTTTTAACCAAGAGTTACAAGTTAGTCCTTGAGATGGTGCCAAAACTTCCCATCGATGTGGACTCTTGGGGAAGATCAACCTATTATCCCTAGAGTAACTTTTATCCGTTGAGCGGCGACCCTTCCACTCGACACCGTCGGATCACCAAGGCCGACTTTCGTCTCTCGCTCCAACGGGTGAGTCTTGCGGTCAAGCTCCCTTCTCGCCGCAAATTTTCAAAAGTTTATAATTTTAGTCCTTAAGATGCAAATTTCCAAAAGTTTGTAATTTGGTTTTTAACGCTCAATACTCACTCCATAGTTGAAAAGAAAGATGTTTTGAAAAAGGTTTGGGTCAAACATTGAAAACATAAATTATGAATAACTTTTAAGTCGTTGAGTTTAGAAATATGAAAATCATATCAATAGATTTGTCTTGAAAAATACTTTCATAAAAGTATACATATATAATTTTTAATAAATAATTTTAGAAAAAGAGAAGTCAAGTTGCATTTTGGAGACCGTATCGTTGTTCTAAACGTCTTTCTTTTCAACTATGGAGTAGTATATTTTAGTTCTCGTCAAAGAAATGATAAGAAAGGTAACTCACTATTCCTCATTACTCGTTAATTGGCCAGCTCACTGTACAGTGTACACCTCGTCGTGGAGCCAACTAGACCACTGGGGTGGGCTTTGTCCTAGCAAAACTAACAAGCCACGTAGGCGGCCCATAATAAAAGTGAAATTTACGAGGGCCCAACACCAAGCGGTGTCAAGCGGTGCCTTGCCCGTGTGTCACAATGGCAACGGGTGCGTGCCGATGGATACTAGTCATCCATACCCGTACTCGCCGGGGCAAATCCATACCCGTCGGGTTACCCGTGAAAGTACATGGATACTGATTTCATTCCATAAATGCATTCGACGGGTAATTTTACCGACGGGTAACCCATACCCGCCGAATACACCCGAAGTTCATGGGCTATATTATATACTCATATGCTTATATGGGCCAAACATCAGCTATATGGCCAAATTAATGAACAATACACTAGAGATTCGAAAATATATATATACTCAAATGCTTATATGGGCCAAATTAATGGGCCATATGCTTACTTCAAGCTAAAATTGTAGAGACGGGCTATATATTTGTGCGGGTATTTTCTACCCGCGGCGTACACGGGTATGGATACTACACTTCCATACCCGTACCCGTCATACCCGCTGGATACAACATTGTACCCATTAACGTATCCATGGATACCAAATGCGTTCCATACCCGTCACTTTATCGGGTAAAACCCATCGGGTTTTCGGGTTTTGGGTACCCGTTGACATCTTGACCGTGTGAGTCTCGTCGCGCCTGCCGCCTTCACGCAGCTCCGCTCTTTCGTGTCGTGGTCCAGGGGCCTTCCACGCCTTCCCTTCCGTCCCCCATGGCGTCCAGGGATCTCCGGCGCCTGCTCGACGGCGTCGCTCTCGTCGCGCGCGAGGCCACGCGGGCACCACCCCGCGCGACGCCCTCAGGTCCGCGCTCCTTGCCGCCACCGACCTCGCCGGCCTCACCAGAGGCACCCCGCGCCGCCCGCCGCCCTCCAGGCGCAGGGCCTCTGCCCACCACCGAATCATCCCGCCCCTCCTCCGTCGTGTACTTCTCCCACGACGACGACACGACAACGCCGCAGGATCATGCACTGGAGCGGCCCACACCCCCGCCCCCGCCGGCACGAGATGCCCCGCACCCCGCGCGGACGCTGGAGACCGTAGAAACTAGTACGACCGCCGCCGCCGTCGTAGCTGAGCCTGCTGCCGTCGCGGTGGACAGGCCCCAACCTACGGTGCCTCCTCCTGAGCCCTCGCCTTTGCCCCAACAGACGCCGCCTTTGCCCTCAGCGGCGCCTGGGGGAGAAGAGGCGGCGGCTGCGGGAACGGAAGGTTCCATCCACGCCCTTCACCAGAGCACTCGGGTAAGCTATCGAGGCTCATATCCCTTCAACTGAAACTTAAAATAATGCGCGTTTGATTCACTTTGAGTCGATGCTCATCTGAATTGAGGGATGATGAATGGATTGTGTTGTTTTGGTGATGTGCTGGAAAAATAAGGTTTGCAGGACTGGGCGCCGGGCTAGCGTGGGGCACTCTTCAGGAGTCGGCACGCCGGGTGATGTATGGCACCCCGGTGGACACAGAGGGCAAACAGTCAGCTCTCCCCGTTCTTGTCTGATCAGAATGCCGAGCGTGTTGCGCTTGCGCTCTGCAGGATGAGGGGAGCAGCGCTGAAGGTGGGGCAGATGCTGAGCATCCAGGACGAATCCCTTGTACCTCCGCCGGTAGGATCTCGATTCTGATGCCACAGTTTTGCTCCATCATTTTGTAGCCTTGTGATGTCCAAGTGTATTGAAACTAATCTTTGGACATCCTAACGTAGGTGTTGGCAGCGCTTGATATTGTTCGTCAAGGTGCTGATGTTATGCCAAGGAAGCAGCTAAATTCAGTCCTTGATGCCGAGCTCGGTCCTGACTGGTCCTCCAAGTTGAGGAGTTTTGACTATGAACCGCTAGCTGCAGCTAGCATTGGGCAGGTTGGTTCAGCAGAGAAAGTTGCTCTATGTATGCTAGAAAGTTCACCAATTGTGAAATTTGAGCATTCACCTCAGCACCCTATCAAACTTAATATGTTGTTGGGTGCTGCTCTCACTGTTAAGCCATATCCTTTGCTTATATATCATTTCTTTTTAATTTCAACCAGGTCCATCGAGCAGTTTTGAAGGATGGATCAGATGTTGTCATGAAAATACAATACCCTGGGGTTGCAGATAGTATAGAAAGTGATCTTGAGAATGTTAGGCTACTTCTCACTTATACAAATCTCATTCCTAAAGGTCTTTTTTCTTGATAGAGCTATGAAGGTAATCTTTTTGTTCATTAATTTTGATAGAAATATGAATTATTCATTCTGTTCTTTCTTTTTCTCATCTATTTCTGCCTGCTTTACTTGTTTTTTTATTCTCTGTCAAAATTATAATTGTTGTACAAACATAGACTAGATTTTACTGTGAAGTGCTGCACTGCAGATATGAGTATGTTAAGCTCTTTTCTGTATGACATGAAAAATGGTTGGTCTTTACTTAATATACTGAAAAGAAAAACCAAATATATTTATGGAATTTTCAATAGCCATATCAAGCAAGTTACTGTCTTTTTTTTTTTTTTCTCTTTTCACAATTCTATAATATTTTAACCACACATACTGGTCATACAATGATATTTTCTGTGTTCTGTCTTATATTCTGGTAACATAGAGCCCTTGAACTCTTCAAAAAATTGTGGTAACAGAGTAAAAAACAATTTGACATTTATAATAAAGAAATAAGCTCTTTGATATTCATGTTATACAATTCAGGTGGCAAAGCAGGAGCTGGCACGAGAGTGTGATTATGTGATAGAAGCAAGTAACCAGAAGCGTTACAAAGAATTCCTATGTGATAGTGATGGCTATTATGTCCCAAAGGTCATTGATCAATTGTCTAGTAAGAAAGTGCTGACCTCGGAGTTTGTTCCAGGTATTTCTACTTCTTTTCAGCAATAATGCTATGATTTTTTGCCTTGTATTTATTGTTTGATGTGACCAGTTAATAACGATAACAATTTGCTGAGTTCTGCCCAACTGCTAATTGAAATAATACCGGAAACATTGAGCATGAGTGTGTTTTTGTCTGAGTTTTCCTACCTCTTCCATTGCCAACACTAACTGTACAACCAAAGAGAGGCATGGAGTTTATGAAGCCTGGATTCTTTTGCAGTATGGATTCAAACATTTATTTGTTTCTGTGCTTTGTAATTCATACTAGCTGTTTTTTTCATGAATTGAATCAGTATATGTTTTCTGGAGATTCTAACAGCTTCATCTACTTGCTGGTTCAGGGGTTCCTATCGATAAGGTTGTTCAGTTAAGCCAGGAAACCCAAGAATTATGTTGGTTGTAAACTGCTTGAGCTTACAATAAAGGAGTTGTTTGTCTTCAGATTCATGCAGGCATGCGCCAGATCTCATCCCATCTGTTAAATTCTAATAAATAACTAGTGGTTAGAGTTGGCTGGTTGTATAATTAGTATCATGGTAAAATTCCATCAATTTATAGTTCGTGGTGCTCATTGTCAACACTGAAAACCTTTCATTGAAACTATTCGTTTATGCTGATCTTTAATTACTACTACTTTGGCGCAGACTGATCCAAATTGGAGTAATTTTCTGTATGATGATGCTACAAGGAAATTCAATTTGATTGACTTTGGAGCAGCCCGTGATTTTCCAAAACACTTTGTAGATGATTATCTACGAATGGTACGAATGACAATTAGTGCACGCTTCAATTGTCTCAGAGTCCATTATCAGAAGTTTTCCAAAACACTGTAGATGGTTGGTATCTGATTTTTGTTCTATTGTTTCTCAGGTAGTTGCCTGTGCAAATAGAGATCGGACCGGTGTCTTAGAGATGTCCCGCAGACTCGGATTCCTTACTGGCAAGGAACCAGAAGTTATGCTGGATGCTCATGTCCAAGCAGCCTTCATTGTTGGTGTGCCATTCTCAAAGTCAGGTGGTCATGATTTTCGAGCGAATAATATCACACATAGTGTTTCCAATCTCGGGGCTACCATGTTGAAGCACAGGCTGACCCCACCACCGGATGAAGTGTACAGTCTCCATAGAAAGCTGTCAGGTGCATTCCTTGCCTGCATCAAGATTGGGGCAGTTGTACCCTGCAGAGAGATCCTGTTCCAAGTTTACGAGCAATATAATTTCAGTGCCGACCATTCAGATGTAGCATCTAGTGCTGGCTAGTAGCGTCAATGAAATCTTCGGTTTTTATGTCATGTGTAACTGAAATTGTTTCTTCATCATTGTCGGCTGCAGCTCATTTTTTTCCGAGAGCTTGGCAGCACCTCTCATTCTTAATTGGTGTCAAAAGAATGTGAAAGACCTTATCCTGGGATTGGGTAGTCAAAAGTGGTGGTATTATTTGCACAGTTTCTTAGTGGAGGAATAAAAGACACTTGGATCATAGTTTCTGTTTTTTTAACAGAGTTTATGCTGTGACTGTGTTTTATAATCAAGTCACAGAAAATAGAGTCGAAGGCATCGATCATGTAAAAACTAATAACAAGTATTGTATCATTTTTCTACCCAGTTGACCTGGGAACTTTGTGACTATTTGACCTCATTTTTCTATCCTGCTGATCTGGGAACTTTGTGAAAATATTTGCAAAATTGATGAATTCACTTGCATTGGTTTGTGTTGATCCGATGACTCCACGAACATTGAAGGCATTGTTGCATCTCTTCATTCCCGAATAGGATATACGTCTTCATGTTGCGATATTGCTATTTGGTTTTTTTTTTTTTGTAAATTTCCAGACTATTAAGTAGGATTGTTATGCAAGTTTGTAACTAGTTGTGGCTGTAGTTTAGTGGTGAGAATTCCACGTTGTGGCCGTGGAGACCTGGGCTCGAATCCCAGCAGCCACAAATTTTTACGTTTTTATTTTTGATAGAAACCCCACTTAGCTAAATGGTTCAATTTCTCTGTTTTTTTCATTCATATATATACGTTCTGCAGAGTTTTTTTTTTCTTTTGAGATCGCTAGACTATTTTAGCACTTCTTAAATAAATACTTTCATCCCAATTAACTTAGTATGGACCTTAGGAGGTTGCCTGTGCTGCAAATATCTTATTCTGATTTTCTTGAGACAATATTTTGCATAATTTTTTTTTAATAAGACGAGTGGTCAAACTTAAGGTAAAAAGTCAAATGTCTTATAATATAGGATGGAGCAATATATGTCTTAGTGTTAGATAGATAGTGTGTGCATTTATTAATGGTGAAAATGACACTCCAAACTATACACAGGTAGAAGCATACCCTCCGTCCCTAAATGTTTGTTGTACTCGCGAGAAACTAATGCCGACAATTATATATTAAAATATATGAATATTTATGCTAAGTAATTAGTATCATCAGAACTTTTTGTCTAGTATTTTAATAAATTTATTTGGAGATATAAATGTTGCACGCATTTTGTACAAATCGAAGTCAAACTTGTGGCGCTAAAAACCGACAACAACGGTCAATTAGGGACAGAGGGAGTATATAGTTTAGAGCGTTAGCGACTTGTAAACAGGGCATCTTCCATTCTTCATATACTACTAATTAACTATAGACTTGTTTTAAAGTTTCCACGTTGATCTTTATGGTATGTGATATAAAAATATAATAAATTTTAGAAGTTTCAAAACAAATGTACTTGTGACTATAGATGTACATAGATTTTAGAAGTTCTAAAAAGGTGTAATTCTAGACATCAACTGTTCATCTCTACCGCAAACCAAGACATTACTTTTATATGTCACCCCCTCCAGCCAGCTACCATCCAACTCCCAGCCACCACCCAGCCAATTCAAATTCAAATACTCATGCATTAAAAAAGCGCCAACATCTCCTAATGAAACTTGGCGCCAAAGCAAGGACTTCCAACCAAAAGTATTCATACCAATAGCGATTCAACTATTGTACAAACAGTTTTATACAAAAACAAATAATAGTTTCTTGTTAACCAAATGACATGTCATTTCCTCTCATCCAAGCGTTCCAAACATGACATACACATAACAGTATAATAACCATACTTGGTCCATACAATCCTTACAAATTTCAGTTCCATACAACAGTTGAGTACACATAAATAGGAGTCCATTACACCCCCATTAATTAGGTACTAGTGTTCCATTTGCATTCCATTTGGAGCTAATACCAATCCCATACAGACTGCACACATCAGTGCAATCTGCAGCTGCCCATACACCGGCTGCCCTCGTCCAACACTTGCGACCAGCAAGTGTCATACAAACTTGAAAATACATTGCATTTCTATTTAATTGAACTGCTATAAGCTTCACTTCGCCTAGAACACTCTGATCATGTCATGAGTACTACAATAATTCTATCTTAACATTCCTCTCAATACTACAATAATAGAGTCATGTCATGTCTGTCTCCCAATCAATTTTGCTACAACTACACTGAATGTACTGTAACCAGAATGTACTGTCAACAACACCACATGTCATATAAATTGCAACACAATGCACATACCTTACAAATAACCACAATTCTCTTCATTTGATCCCTGTAAACAGCAGCAAATGTTAGACAAAATGCCGCTACAAGCCATTAATATTATTTTAAATTACATAGCAACCAACAGTACATCACCTATTAATCCTCATGATACCCCAAACAGACCATGACACCAACTCCCTCACCGACTCGATAACATCTCCAGCATTCAGCCGCACCCAATCGGACGGCTTGTACGTCAACCCTAGTCCATGATCACGCAACCCACAAGTAATTGTCCATTGCAAAGCAAGTTAAGATCACCCAATTTTGCTTCACCCCCTTGTAGTAAGGTATCTTGTTAAGAATATGTCACCGCTCTTTGAGAATACCAAACCTTCGTTCAATGATATTGCGCAGCTTGGAGTTAATGTAGTTAAATTTGTCACAACGCTCCAGCGTATTGATGTCCACACCCTTAAAGTCATTCTTATGGTACCTACAATTCGAAAGGACTCATGTATTCGTCCGGCTCCTTGAATCAGTAGTTCGCCAAGTAGTAGCACCCTACAACATTTCAACAATTGTAGTATTAAGCACATGTTAGGCATATACAAAGGTGCTATGGAAGAACAAAGGGCCAATTATCTGTATGGCCCTCGAAAAGTTAGTGTGGATCTCTATGACCCTTTTTTTTTTTTTCAAATTTAGCTCTATGGCCCTAAGAAAATTTATGTTACTTCTATGGCCTTCCGTTACCTTTTGAGACTTGACGGTGTTAAGTGATGGGGGAAAGGCCATTACACCCCTAGACTAAAAACAACCGCAAGGTTTTATTTCTTTTCTTTGTATATCTGAACATATATATTGCACACATAAGCGTATATAATCAAGTGGACACATATTTTGACATAATTAAGGTACCAAATTTCACCGTTACATAAATAAGGCCACACAAAAGGTTTCCAAATCCACATACATGGTCTCACATCACAAGTGCAAATTGAAACATACATGGTCTCACATACAAGAAACATACATGGTCTCACATACAAGAAACATACATGGTCTCACATACAACAAACGAAATGCAACAAGCACATCAGAAATCAAATACTAAGCCTTCTTTTGCTTTGTGTGCTCATGGCAGGGTTGCTAGCCACTCCTTTCTTTCTTCTTGTACCTATTAATGGGCTATCGGGTGGCACAATTATCACACTTGTCTATACGCTCTTTTTCTTAGGAACGCCTAATTTCTTCTTGATGTGTGTCCGCTTCCTTGCAACTTGAGCTAGTCGATCTTCAATATTGGCAATAGAAAGTGCTTCGGGTTGATTTGACCCACTTCTTGACCAATAATGGTTGTACATTGTCAATATTTTACTTAACAAGGTAAAAAATTGGATGTCTATAATTGAAGTTCAAAATTAGCAAGCATACAATTTTGAACGTCCGTAGTTGGAGTTAGTGTCTTCTCCCTTGTTCTTGCTTGAAACCTCTAGGTCGTGGCTATGAAAGTGTCAATGTATTTCGTTTTCAAAGCAAGATGTGATAGTTTAGAGATTCTGACCATAAGTGAATTACATTTTAGAGGCTTCAGGTGTACAATTATTACTTTTGTTCTTTTTAGAAGAGGTTTCCAAAGTTTGACTACAGTCACAAAGTAGGTACTTAGAATCATTATATTTCTTATTAAATATCCTTTGACAGAAAGGAAGAAAGTGCAAACCTTGGGGGAAAAGTCATAGTCACCAATGGTGCATCATCCACCATGGACATAATGGAATTTTGGGCATATTTGTTTTTCGCCAATTCTTTTGCACCCAATGTTGCATCGGTATGAGAAAATCCTTAATCTTCTCACGTATCCGAATTTTGTTGCATTCTTGGCCCTCTTCTTCAATCTTGTACTAGAGAATTTATGCCCACAGGGATTTCTTTTTACATGTAGAAAGAAAGTTATTTATTAACAAGAAATAAGCATAAGCAATCATATTTACCAAATGGACAGTTTTCCTTACCGTAACAGAGGAGTCATCCTTAGTTGAAGAAGCAAATATCCACCATGGACAATTGTCTTTGTCTTTCCTTGAACAACATGCTCTGAACCTCTTAGGTGCACTCTTGACAATATCATATTCAAACTATTTTTTGACTGCATACTGAGATAGTGCCAATCTGAAAGCGGCCATATTTGAATATGTAGATCCTACTTCCATTGGTGGATCATCAGGATCATGTTCTACATTTGGAGGAAAGATTGTCTCATTGCATTGCTCCTCCTCCTCCTCCTCATCATCATCGGGCTCGTCTCCATCTTCATCAACAACATAGGATGGGTCTTTTTCAACTGGGATATGAACCACCTGTAGGGCATTGGGTTGCACATCATCAAAGTACATAGCTTCCTCATCAACACCTACATGTTCATTCTGTGGTTCAGGGTTCCTAAGGAAGTCATCATTCTCATCATCATCAACACCTACATGTTCATTTGGTGGCTTAGTGGGTTCAAGATAATCATCCTCATCACCAAAATCCCACTCTATTACAGCCGATATGGATAAGAAGGTGCTCGGTATACAACAAACATGAAGATTATCTTTTTTGTCCAAATTTCTACCAAACATAGCCATCAAGTCTTGGTTGGATTTTACTTTAGGGAAACAATTTGATTCTTCGTCACAGTACTGAAAATGAGACACTTCTAAATATCCATGCGGGTACTTGTTTACCACTATGTCATGAAGGTCCATAAAATTTGTAGTGTCTGAATGAACAACCATGTCAAAACAGAAACACTTGTAATCTGGCCTACATGTCTTCCGGTTGCCCAACAATTTTATTTCTAGCTTGAAACTAGTACCGAGATCATTGTTGTTATTAAAAAAAATTGGGTCTTAGATTTCACGAGCTCAAACTTGATCTACTAGTAAGTGCACCAAAAAACAAGGAGTTGAGACTCATTCATCGTCTTGGTCGGAGGCAATCCCATCCTCGCTGCATGCATGCCCATGGGATGCACGAGCACCACCTCCTCTCCCTGCTGAGGGCCAGCCAGAGCCGCCCCAAGCGCGCCCCGGAGCAGCGTCCTCCCCTGCCTGAGAGTCGACCACAACCACCACGCCCCCTTCCTCCGTGCTCGCGAGCTGCCCCCGTCCCCTTCCTTCGTACTCGCTGGAGCCGCCCCATCGTCTTCCCCTGGCCGCCCACCGTAGCCCCCCGCCCGCCCCTTCCCTGTGGGCCCACCATGGAGGTCGCCCCCTTTCAAGCACCGAAATAACCCTCTCCAATGGGGCGTCGGTAGGGAGGAGGTTGGGAGGAGGGAGATCAAGGGGAGGAGGAGGTAGATCCGTCTTCACCCCCGGCGACGCAGCCGGGCCGTGGGCGATGGAGGTGCCATCCATGGGCGGCGGCGCTTTCGTCTTTTGTTTTCGCGGACACAGAGGAAGAGCGAATGGGAGAGTCGCGTGACTCACATCGGACTTGGGTGAGGTGGGTTTCACAAAGAGGTACTTTAGTCATTACCCAACTCCAATAGTGCTAACCTAAAGAGATGCCTACCAAACCTAACGAGTAGGTAACTTTGAAAAAAAATGTCAGAGAGATCCAAGGTAACTTTGAGATGGCCATATAGATAATTGTCTCAAGAACAAAAGCTATCCACTACGCATGAGGATGAAAAACCATCGGGTGCATCCTATATAAGTCTAATGCAATAGGATAAAGATTATAGTCTCTTTTTAAATGCTATTTTGAAATGAACAGATGAGAAAGTGTAAAGACGAGTAAAATATCATACTATAGGATTGTCACCACTACGAAATGGTTTTTAGGGGAGGCTCCCGATGGTTTCTAGGGGTGGTTTTAGAACGCCTCTAACCTTGCGTTCTTAAAAATATTGGCATCATAGAGGCAGTTTCCCAGCCGTCTCTGCTATTCGATTTGTAGGAGCGATTGGTGATTGAATCATCCCTACAAATCATTTCCAAATTTTGTATTTTAAAATTTAAAAAAATAGCAAAATATTTTTTATAGCAAAACATTTTTCTTAAAATTAGAAAACCATTTCCACAGTTTATGTGATCATACATTAGCACACCTATATCCAACTTTGTTTGTAGGAAAATGAACCTTGAGTGTTGAATGTTTTGTCTTTTATCTCATTTGCCGAGAATTTTCAATTATAAACGTACTCATGTCCATGTGTATAATTTAACTCGCCCGTAAGCAAAATATGTAGTAGTTGTAGCCTGCTACCAAAGACTTCGATTGCTTAAACAATATGTTCTTATTTTTCGGTGTCTATAGGTGCTGGTCGTCTTGGTTGTCTTGCTATCATTTATCTCACATGAGACGACCATCAAAGCGGGCTACCAAAGATCGGTGCTACTACCTCTCCACCTGTTATCCCAATTCAGCACTGGTGCTACTACCTCTCCACGTTATCCCAATTCTTACAAACTTCTAGAGTTGGAGCTTCGGTTCCTCAACTTGTGTCATCACCACACCAATTGAATTAGCCATTCAAGAAGGTAGCCCATTATTGCCTATGCCTAACATGAGGTAAGGTGAGGATTGTGTTTAGTTTAAAAACTCATGATCACCATCCATTTCAACAAATCTTTGTTCGAAAGATGATTGTAAATGACTTCGATTAACAATGATGACAACAATTTTAAACTAGTACTACTAGTGAAAACCATCAATCATCCTACAAAAGGGCTCTCTAGGTAAAGGAATATATCTAGTGTTTTTTTATCGCCCAAAGCCGAGAGAGATAGAGGGTATAAAAAGAACACACATGAATGTGTGGCAAGTGCTCTCTCAACCCCAACTATCACTTGCTCCCCTCTTTTTATAGATGATGTAGGGTATGATGGTTTTACTTCTTCCCTTGGTGGGGTTTGTAATTACAAACAAGACCTAAATACTCATAATTATGCACTTATACCTAGTAATTGATTCTTTTTTATACACTAATATCTTACTTGGTTGATAACCTACCCAAGGAGAATGGATGGAATCGAAGGTAATTGAGGGGGGGAATTTTGATTATTATGGATTTATAACCCCTCAATCCTTCTAATCCCTCACAATGCCTATTGAAATAAGGATGGCAATGAGGAGGGTCCGAGTTAGATATCCATGAGTTTTGGGTCTAGCGATTTTGGTTTTTGATTACAGGGGACTGCTTTTCACCTATGGATTTGGGGTTAGGACACTTGAAAGGTAGCGGGTTTGGGGTGGATTTTTTAATTTCACATGTGGATCTCCATTTGTGCTCACAAATAATTCAACCCACTAGTAGCCCATCAACAACTCTAATTATATAACCCTCAATTCCTCAATCCCTCTCCCTCAAACCCACACTTGGAACCACATGGTAGCCGCATCGTTGGCTCGCCGCACCCCCTCGTATCTCTCTGAACCACCTATATTGGGCTCACCTCGTGGAGTCATGACGGCACTCGACGGCTTCCTCCTTGCCCTATGTCCCCATGCACTCTGCACCTCTGCCTTCAGTGTCCTTAGCCTGTTTGAATTAGCTAGGACTAGTTAGGACAAAAAAAATTAGGCTAGATTAACTTATGTTGGCTTACTAGTTGGCTAACAACTAGTTGTAGACTTGCTAACAAATTAGCCCACTTATTAGCTCCTTGTTTGATGTGATAGGGCTAATTTGGGATAAAAATGAGTTGGCTAAAAATTAGCCATATGCATCAAACACCTTACTGTCATATATCTATTAAATATTACATCATGTTTTAATTAAAAATGATCAAAAGTATAAATCATCCTCATCAAATGTTCCTTGTACAGGGAATAGTATATAAGATATTGTGAGCTATGAAAAATTGTTGTAACTCGTGAGTTATATGCTCAAAAAATTGTAAGTCGTTTAGTTGAAATAGTTGTGAAACCCACCCCTCATTATCTCCTGTGAAACAATCATGCCCTTCATAGCCATCTGTCATTACCAATGTTTGGAAAAATTGAAAGCAAGTAGTATCTAAGATGATGCGAAAATTGTACCATATGAACGTAGAAAACAATGACACAACAAAATAAGTGATATTTTACATAAATTTTTGAATAAGCCGAGTAGTGAAGGTTAGGGTAAAAATCGTCAAACAAACTATAAATTTTGTAACTGAGTTAGTATTCGAGATCTCTTTTGGTCAATGCACATATATTAGTATCCACTGATAGCTGAACATTTAGTAGGTGAAAATGGGTAGCGAACTGTGAACTCCTCGCGCTCCTCAGATTGTGTATAAAATTTTATAATATATATGAGCTGATTTACTTATAAGGCAAAACCAAATCCGTTAATATATTTTTAGTACTATATAAATAAATAATTTATATTAAAAATGGACAAGGAAAAAAGATTCCTAGATCTTGGACATGAACTGAAACAACTGACCATCTTATCGACGATCGTAATTTGCAAGAAGCCAAGAACCAAGGATCAAGATGTCATCGTCGGAGGCGTGGAGCCATGCCTAGTCGTCGACTCGCCGTGTTCCCACGCTTGCGCGTCGGCATGTCGTTGCGAACTCGTGAATCGCGATCAGAGTGTGCGGCTCCACGCCCCTTTTTGGGAAAGAAAGCTACAAAGACCGGCATTGTTTTCTTAGGCCACGTGGCTAGGTCTTTGATTGTCATATAATTAGTTTGCTAATGCCTAATGAAGTAAAAGGCACGATGGTTTGTATACTTGGGCTTCACCCCTCCTCAACCTAGGCCCTTAGTCGCCGCACCCCTTTGCCACACCATACTCCTATATATGCCCGTGTGGCCCAAGGCCCGAGGCCACGGCCCGTGGCACCAAGACTTGGGTCGGCACGATGAATGGCACGGCCCGATGGCTGGCGTGCCGTGCGGCCTGGCCCGATGCACCAGGCCGTGCCTGGCCGCCACGATCACGGCTCGGTGATGCTCTTTTTATACTAAAAGGCCAAAGTCCTTGCAGCCCAAAAGAATTCTCAACACCCAACTCTAAATCGATTGCATCCTTTTCCCCAATCCCCACCCGCGGACTGCCGCCTCCCTTACCTTCTCGGCTACTAGCGACTTCGCTTGGCGAGTCACGCATCTCGTGCGGGCGCTGCTTCCTCCCTGTTCCCTCCGTCGCCTCCCACTCGGCCATCCTTCTTCGTACTTCGGCCGGTAGCTGTGGTCTGCGAGGTCATTGGCTCACCGCCTCCCTCCGTCTCGTTTCTTTGGCCGCCTGCTTCTCCATGCGCCGCCGTCATCCTTGAGCTCAGCAGCCAGCCGGGCGGCGGATCTAGCGTTCGACCGACCGTCGTGTCCATGCCTCCGGCGGCGTGGCGCGGCTCTCCCTCCAGCTCGGCACGGCGGTAGGTCATGCTCTCAGGCCGGCACGATGGCGTCCACGGGCCGTGCCTTGGGCCGACGGCAGGCGAAAGCACGTCGAGGAGGCACGGCACGGCTGGCACAGCATGAACGGGCCGTGGGACAGGCCGGCACGGCCCGTTGGACATCTATATGATACTCCCATAGGCCCGGCACTGCGTACATAGCGAGCGAGGCGCGCGGCCAGTGAGAGGTTGAGATCGTAGAGTTATCATTTAGCGTTTTGAGACAGACGTGTTGTATTCAGTGTCGTGCTAGTGGTGAGACGGTGAGTAGGCCGTCCAAATCGACGTACCGTTGGTTGCCAGATCGCGAGTACAGTACACCGTGTATATACGTATACCACGAAGCGATATGCGATGCGATGCCCAGCATGCATATGCCTGCATGCGTCTTTTCTTTGATTGATTGATGATGATTGATAGATTCCCTGGACTGGACTGGACGGATTAATTGATTCAGCTGGTGAATTGAATTTGGCGATCGATCAATAATCTAGAAATTAGTGCATATGTCAACGACATACACCAGTACCGAATCAAATGAGATATATTTGTGAATCTAGCTATTGTCCTATCATAATAAGAGTTAAATGCATCGGCGGCCCTTAAACTTGTGGTTGTTGTGCCACTTAGGTATACAAAATCTCAAAATTAAAATTTAACCCCCTGAACTTGTTAAGTCCTCTCAAAATCTAAATCTAACCCCTCCCCCACCCCCTCCCCTAAAATTGTTAAGTTATGCCAAAGGGCCTCTAGTCCAATGGCCAGAGCACCTAAGTAGCAATTAGCGTGTCAGGGGTTCGACTCCCCCTGTGAAAGCAAATTAAACATGCCCGCAATATTAAAAAATAGGCTGGGTTTCCCTTACCGACTTTGATAAAAAAATACTTGTTAAGTTGTGTTACTTAGTCCACGAACTCTCAAAAATCAAGTACAATGTGTCACTTAAGTCCCCGAACTTGTTAAGTTGTGTCACTTAAGAGCCGTCGGTGTATTTAACTCTTAATTAATAAACACCTGTCATGCATACATATACAACCCATTCAATGAGTACAACGTGTTGAAAGAATCAAAGTGAAATGCCAATGGTCCCTAAACTTGCGTATTCAAAAAAAAGAATTATCAAACATTCAGCATTATCCGCATCCGCAAATTACAAAGTACCCGCTAAAATCATCTAAAACTTATATATATAATTAATTAGTAATAAAAATAATATCAACTTCAAATCATACTAATTTTGTATACATTAATTATTTGTAAACTGGTGATATATTTTAAATCATATTATAAATTATATAAAATCCTAAATAGTCATAGATATAATTAGTAACATGAATAATTAGTAACCTAATTTAAAATCATATTAAATTATACAAAAAAATTAAATAGTCATGTATATAATTAGTAAAATGAATAATTGTACACTTTTCCTATCTGTCTGTTGAAAGAAAATTGCGTTCCATCTCTTGCGACACGTGTCAACCGAAGTGTGAGCGGAGGTGACGCCCGCCTGTCCACCTTTCCTTGTCGGGTCCACTTTCCTTGTCGGGTCTAGTGCACCCGCTACCGCTCTGTCACTCTGTGGCCTTGGCCTTGGATTCCTCCTCGATTGACATGCCTAGGAGAGGAAGGCTCTAGCTGTTCGGTGGAGCTTGTCGCAGCGGAGGGGGCGATTCCCGGCGTTCTTTCTCCTCCTCTCCTTCCAGGCCCGCCGGATGTCCTTCCTTGTCGATTTGTAGGCCGGCCGGAGGCTCCTCGTTTACATTGTCCGGTTCGTTCAATCTCAACTTCCTTTTCCTCGATTTTGAACTCATTTATTTGGATGTTCTTCTAGATCCTGCTCGAATCCATGCATGGAGGAAGCAGATCCCATTTGGTACTTGTTAGATTGGGCGCAGATTTGTTTTTTGTGGCTGAGGATTTGTTCGATCCATGCATTGTGAATGATTGGAGATGTCGGTGGAAGGATTCCTCATGTGATTCGGTCATGGGAGCAGGATGTCGTCTCTACCTCTCTCGATTTGTGGCGGCGGTGGATGTTTTGTTCACATGCATGCATGAATTCTAGTTTGATTGAGACTATATTTAGCATTCCTGTCCATGGATGTCTCTGTATCTCTAGATTTGGATGGGGGTTGCTTGATGATTCATGCTGGGAAGGGGAAATGGAAGTGGGGGATGAGGGCTGGTTGTAGCGGTGGAAGTGGCATGCATGGATTGTCTATTTGTGGGTATGAGGCTTTTCTGTTCATCTCGTGTCCGCTTGTTGTCCAGTGTAGGTCCTCCACCATCCTTCATGTGTTTGTGAACCGTTTAATTGAAGCAATGACAATCGTAGATTATCATTCTTCCTCGGTTTTTCATCAGTCTTTGTATAAGGTTCATGGTGATGGAGTATTTTGCCCAATTATGAGAATCTATCTTGGGATGACATCTTGTACTCATCTATGAGCACGCTCCATGTCTGCTATGCGAACCGAACCGATAATAAAAAAATTAAAGACAAAAGGAGAGTAGGATTTGCCTTGATTAGGGTATAATCATAATATAACTAGTCTAATCGGTTGGCTCGATTTAAAACAAGTGTCAATCTAACCATGTCCCCTAATCTGAATTTTGTTGATTGCTAGCGCCACTACTTTATGCTACATGTCGTTTTGCCTTGGGTGCCGCAAATTGCAATCCTCCTGCCTGTGTGTTGCACATTTCAAGGAGGCACAAGATGATTTGATTGGTTAGTGGCGTGGTCATTGTGTTTTTTTCTTGAAGGAAGTGGTGTGGTCATTGTGGGGTACCATTAGGACATGGGGGCATGGTCAACTCTTTGGGCACGATGATACACTTCTGTGTGATACAGAAAAACCCACTATATAATTTAAAGTGATGGATCTTGTAAGGCAGTATAGCTAGGGGTCGGACACATGGGAGGGAGGCTTTGTTAGTTGACTCAATCATCATCATCTCAACGATTCCATCATCACTTGTAGATCTCTGTACTTGTCACAATGCATGTGTTTCCATGCATTTCAATTGTGTTCAGCCAATGTGCTATTTTCTAGCATACCCAGTGCTTGTGGTTCTAGTTTGAACCTGTATTTATTTATTTTTTTGTTGCCCCGAACGTGAGATAGCATAGAGCATCGGGGTTGTTGTAGAGCCGGCTGGCTCTCTGCTTTTTTCTATCTTGAATGCGGATGTTCGGTTCAGTCCCACCGAGCTTTGAGGCTTTCGGCGAGATGAAGCCGCATTACCTAGCTTATCTCGTGGTAACCTTTTAGTATAGTGGGCGGGCCGATGAAGCCATGCACAATCGTTTAGCATTTCGGATACCGATGTCAAGCTCCATCTCCAAGAATTACATAGATTTATTGGACCTAGATATTTGTAGCTACAATAAATCTTGATCTCGTAATTTGGAGGTATTTTTAGTCTGTAAACTACACATTCAACCCGGACCTTGAGTTAGATCTGTGCCAAAATGTACTTCTCTGTTAGTGGTATTTACCGATATTCGAAGTCGCCTCCTTTTTTTAAAAAAACTCTTAGAAACTAGACCTCTTTTGCAGTTCCATAGTCATGCACCACTTGTGTTAATTAGTGGCTTTTCGATGTATTTGTTGGGTCTCATTTGAGCACCAAAACAGGAATTATATTCTAATTGTGTCTTGATGGTTTCCTTACATTTAGTTTCAAGGGATTCACGAAATTGGTGTAATGTATCATTTACTGTCTAATCTTTTTGCGTAGTTTTTAAAATCCTCGTGATGTGGTAACGCTCTCGTTGGTATTTCCATGGTACCTAATGTAACTAAAATCTCAGTAGCCACTTGGAACACTACGTTTCCTTGCCATCTCTTGTTTGAGTAATATTATTATTTAATTTATAGTGATAGGATAGGATTGTCCTTGGTGATCTCTCGGTCCTAGAGCTGGCTATTGCGATCTTTGGCATTGTATAATCCCGTAGCTATGTCTGATTGTGAAGATTTGGAAACACCATTTGAAGGGGTATATTGTCGTTATTAATAATAACTTTATCCTAATGCTTTATCTAGAAGCACCATTTTTCTTGGTTGCACATTAATTATTAGTAAATTGCACACTTCAACTACTGCAATTATGGTGTGTACATATATCTGTGCAAGATGTAAGTCTTGGTAGGGGGTTTCAAAAATCTTCACTGTTCACTAGCAAGTATAACTTCATGTTTCAGTTTAGTGAAATTTCTTCGGGCTTTGTTTGTTTTCTTTTCTTCAATGTAAATGCTATTTCTTGATTGTCTTCAGCTAGCAAGGTGGTCACTAATAATTTTTTTGTTATGTAGCCATGGATGATGATGATGACATTGTATCGGAGGATGCTTAGTCTTTAAATGGTGATAGTGAGGATGACTACTCTCGATCCTATCAGCTCGAAGATGAGGACAAGTTTGATCCTTTGAATGATGGCGAGGTATTAACTTTACTTTTTTTTGTGTGTGCACTTGTGTATTATATTAATCTCCCATTAATCTGATATGTCTTGTTACATTTGTTAGAATCCAAATCCTGCTAGTGACAATATTGATGTTCTTGAAATGACCAATACTTTCAAGCATGTGCAAAAAGCCTTGTCTAGAGTATGTTACGAAACTTTTTTTTTGCCTCGTCAAAAAAAGGTGCGTTTAAACTTCCATTGCACTCTGAACAATGGCATTCAAGTATGCTCTGTGTATTTAATAGATAGTCAGTTTCACACTAATCTTGCGACATGAATTGTACCATTGTCAAAATCATATTTGTTTAATGACCATCTCATGAAAATGTCTGTAACTTGCTCAAAAAGGGCTCACAAGTCAGATTAGCAATACTTGTTTTTTTAACCCTAAAATGAATGAGTATTGCATTTCTAGCTTCGATGTACCCCCCTGTTTGGATCCCCTGTAACTCTCTAACCAAGCAGAACCAACTCGAGTTCCAATTGAAAAAAATGTTGTCCACATGTAGCTCAACAATTTTGTTAATTGCACCTTGATCCAGATCGGTTTGGTTTGGGAGTTATGGAGCTGCAAAGTACAGGGTTCAGGGCTAATTAGTTCAAATTTAAATTTTGATGAAGTGTTTTAAATCCTTGTTGTTTGGCTGTTTATAACTGAAAACCTGGGAGTCTATTTACCCTCTATTGGATGCTGTGTGTGAATATTTTGTAGTCCCATCATACTTTCTAAAAATTTTAGATTGGTGAAAATTGACATCTTTTGCTTAGCCTTTTTTGTTGTTGTCTATCTAGGATTAGCTAGTGTTGCCACTCCTAGCCATTTGTAGCATCATGGTGTCGCCATCTAATGTTGTTAGCTGTTCCTAAAAGCCAACACATGCAGTTCTAAGGTTAGAATCTGCAGTGATCATGTTATCCCTAAGTCTATGGACTATGATTTGTGTATATTTGATGGACCTAAACACATCTTGAAATCTGTTAGTTATCGAAGAATCTATATACATACATTTCTTGATTGCACATTTATTAGTAGTAAATTGCACACTTAAATTACTCAATTATTGTATTTTTTATGTGCAATATCCAGCCTTTAACTATAAAAATTGTCATACTTTGTGATTTGTGCAAGCCCGCACCAAATTTTTGTCCTTGTCCTTTTCATAGAAAAAATTGTGATTTCCTTCCATAAAAAAAAATATGATCTGTGATTGTGCTAGCACACATCTCTTATTTGTCCTTGCCCTTTCATAGAAAAAAAATTGTCACTTGTGATTTGTGCTAACAAATGTCGAATTCAGTGATTGTGATTTGTGTTAGCACACACCTCTTATTTTTTTGTCCTCTTGTGATTTGTGGTAACACATCTTAAACTTTGTTAATTATAATCTGTGCCAACACAAATCTCTTGTAATATGACATACAAGATCTTTTTTTTTATACAATATGTGACCGGTTGATATCTTATCGTGCATTTTTTCCTTAATGGCAGGACTATGATGAGCTTATGCAAGAGTTCTTGTCTGCTTAATGACATGCTCTTTTTGTTCTCAGTGCATTGCCTGTAAGTTCCTCTCTATACTTAGCTATGTAACCGAATGGCAGACACCGACTCATCTAGTTGCATAGGAAATTTGATCAAAGCACAGGTGCCTGATTGCACTTGCATGTTCTCCTGAAAGCGTCGTTTTCCAATCTGAATTGCTTCTGATGTTAGTAGTAACTATTTAGTTGCATGGAAAATTGATTGATACAGATGCCTAACTGAACTTGCATGCTCCTGAAAGTGCAGGTTCAGATCTTGAATGCATCTCATGTTAGTAGTATTGGGATTGAGTGTTTTTCCTATGCTATTGAGAATTTCCTAGCACTAATCCTAAAACTGTGAAGCAAATGATCCAAAGCATCCTCAGATTATGTTTTATATAGTTAGTTTCAGGGCATGTTCTAATCTTACTTTTGCCTGTGCTGAGGGGCACTTTGCAGAGGTCCAACTGTTGGAAACATCATCATCATCAGGACTAGGATCAACTAGTCCATCATCATCCACCCCCAGGAGAAGACCATCTGCTGACCAAGGTAAGCAAATAGTCCGCTTACCCTGCTTTTCAGAATTTAGAGGTTGTTGTTGTAGCATCTATACTTAGCTATATAAATTGTGATCAGGAACATTAAAATTTGAATGATGCCATTTTACTCTACTTTGCTGACCTTCCACCTTATAAGTATGATTTTCCTGTCAGTGCCTATGAATCTGTCAAAATCAATATAAGGATGTGTTACTCAAAATTTAATCATGTTAGATGAAGAGTAACCTGCTTGTCTGAGTTATTATTTCTTATGTTTGTGCTATTGTCAGTTCCCATCATATCCACTTAATGGACTATTTACCCAATTCAATCTGCAATTCTGCAGTCTACTCATTGGCGACTGACTCTTAAGCAAAACTGTAATTATTTGCACCCAAATATCAAGGAACTTAAACTTCTATGAAACTGATCCCAAAGCTATAGTTCCTTGATAGTTAGGTGCATATTACTCTAGGTTTTTTTTTTTTTTTTTTTTGAGAAGGATAGGTTTGTGAAGTTAACTCTTTAACATTTGTGCATGAACATCCTTCCGTGTAACTAGTAGTCTAGGAAATAAAAATGTGTCTCGTTACAAAGTGAAGTGGTAATTGTGCTAAAGAATATTTAGTGGATGGATCCTTTGTGTGATCCTGGATGGGTGGGGTTGATAGTTCCGAGCTAGATGACGACGACGGCTTAGATTATGAAGATTAGATCCTCCCTCTTCTGTTACACATGATTCGTTCCTAGGACAAACTGCCCGGCTGGTTGGGGTGCTGTGAGAATTTGTTCAGACACTTTACATTTCATGAACTACTTCGATGTGGACCTGCACAAACAAGCAAAGAATGCGATATTTGTAGTTGTAACAAGAAGATCATTACATTGTAGGCAGCCAGGGACATTAGTGGTTGTCATCTACACTTAAAAAAAATCTATAATTGCCTAGTGAGGTTTCTTGTCATTTGTGAGAACACACACCTATACTTTGTGCTTGTCATTCCATAAAAAAATATTGTTGTGATTTGTGGTACAAATATATAAATCTGTAACTTGTGCTTTGTGCTAGGACACCACCCTGTTTTGTCCTTGTTTTTCCATAGAAAAAAATTGTTAATTGTCTCTTGTCTGCTGTGTTAAAATTGTTTAAATTTGTATCTTGTGCCTTGTGCTAGGACACCACTCTCTTTTGTCTTTGTTTTCCATAGAAAAAATTATTAATTGTCTCTTGTCCACTGTGTTAAAAAATGTTCAAATCAGTATCATGTCTTAGTTTTCTAACCTCGATAACCTGTGCCAACATCTCGTGTTGAGATATTATCATTTTGCATCCGAGAGATGACCATGCTAGTGGCTATCATTTGCTAGTTCTGTTCATTCTGCTGCATGCTTGTTTCTTATAGTATTGTCTCCCTTCCGAAGAATAATTGATGTGATAGCTCCCTGCCATTAACTTGTTTCACTTGTTTGTAGGCATCTAGTGATGCAAACCTCTCAATCAATAGGTGATGCTCCATATGGGGACCGTTTCAATGTAGAGGCGAGTAACCCCTACCAACTCTAGTTTTTTGCGAGAATCAAGAAAGTTTGTTAGTTTGAGTTAGGCCAGCTTAACCTAGTGTGCGAATCTTGAAAGCTTATATGTTTTTATGGTAAGTTTCAGCTTATATGCTTTGATAAACCAAAACATAATTTGCCAAGGAAACCCCTAGTGTTACAACTTGTATCGGCTCTATATTTCCACCACAATGTGCACATTTTTATCATTGTGTTTACTGTTTTTTAGTCGTGTAGTTGGAAAAACACACAGAGTAATAGTCACCTGATTACACATGACACAAGCAGTAGTTAGCAAGTGGAGACCCCCCCCCCCCGCGCGGCAGTTCAATATGTCATATACTTGATTTGTACAATTTGGTTCTTTGGTTCGTCGTGCTATTTCCATTTTTCAATGAAATTGAGGGGCTTAGTTCAGAGGATTGTATCGCTATAGATAGAACGGAGTTGATGTAGAGACTTAACGTGCTGATCTTGTTCATTGTGGATCAGAATATCAGATTCCATGCTCGAATTTTGCTACCTTGGCATCTGTATTGTTTGTGCAAGTGCAATTAGTTTATTCCATCACCCGAATCATATATAGTATCGGACACCAATTCGCATGGTGTCTGATGTTTTGTCCATGTACTGTCCCTTGCAATAAAAACAAATTGTTTAAAAACAAGCAGGACCCTGCGATACAAGACAACAAAGTACAAAATGACATCGCTTGATTTCCTATATAAACCTAGCGCTGAAGGCGCTTTTTGAAAGTAACACTTTCGCTTCGAGGCCGAGTGGGCCGTTAGGCCCTCGAGGCCGAGACGTGAAGTCATCACAGGGACTACGAATTGTGTTTGGATTGTCCCTTGTCTTGTACTTTGTATTGTATTTTTTTTGTTGATTGTGTTGTATAGTCGCTTGTCATGCCCCTTGTATTGTTCTCTACCCACTGTCTTTATCTTGTCATGCCCCTTGTATTGTATTTCATGTTGTGATTGTGCTAGCATGTCCGTAACTTGTGATGTGCAGGCATCAGAAAGGTGAGAACCTCAACTCACTGTAGTCTAGGGAACTGCTCGCCAATGAAGAAGGTCTACAGAATGGGCAGACCAACATGCGCGACAAGCAGGCAATCCTTCTTCATCCAGTTGCGCCCTAGCATCTCTGTTGCTTGCAGCACGCAAACCAGCCATAACTCATTAGGCGAAAGTTTTGTTTATGATTCTAATGTTGGTTTTATTCAATGGATCACTGGAGGATGAGCAAGAGGAATGTACGACCTTTAAACCTAAACCTATCCTTTGTTCCTTCTCCATAAATTCTGGAATACTTTTTTTTTCTTTTTTTCTCTCATTTAAATAATTGCAATCACCAACAATGTAAATTACAACTATCATGCACAGCAATTATAGTTCTGAGCATATGCAATATGCTGGTGTTGATACATAACTATTTCACATTTCTCCATTGCATTGTTGTTTTTATTCTTGTGTTATATAAACTGAACACAATGCCTTTTTGTTTGGATGCATGTTTCGACTCTCTATAGGCGTAATGAACCCTACTGAGGATGGTTTCTCATGGCTCGTGGGCACTCTAGAGGATTTAGAAAGAGGTGGGAATTTAGAAAGAGGTGGCCCAATGTACACATTTTTGTACCGAACCTGATATGCCATTCAGTTATATATTAGGTCTTGATTTTATCGCTTAAATAGAAGATGTTTTGTGCTTGAACGAATAAGTGTGAATTTAAATGGCTAAGCTAGCACGGTTGTATATCATGATTCTTTAGAAGGATGGAGATATTGTTTTAGTAGCCCTGCTAATTAAGGTTAGTACTCAGTTTGTCTCTGTGTTTGTACTTTGTACTCCATCCCCAAAGCAATTGAATTACTGCAATTATCTGTGTAGTGGCAGGTTTTCTGCACTCAATCTCTTCTAGATCCAGGTTTCATCGGGGTTGTGTGGAGTTTGTTTTTTGCTAGAGGGTGTAGTGGCAGAGCTGTAATTTCTGTGTATTCTGGAAGGTGCAGATGGCTGCAGCATGGCCCAAAAAGCACAGACATAGAAAACGGGTAGAGCTGCACAACCATATCGGTTAACGGGTTTCGGATCCAACCGGTAGTGTAGGAGGGCCCGTTTGTTTCCTGTGTTGAATTGGCAGTTTGTACTGGGACAAATCCCACCCTTTGAATTGGAATCCAAGGTTTCAGGTGGTTGCAAGAAAAGTTTGATAGTTTTCTTGTGAAAGAGATATAGCAACTCCCATAATTGTAACCAAATTTAAAATATATTAATTAATTAGTAACCTAATTAGTAGCATAGATATAATTAGTAACCTAATTTAAAACTATATTAATTTTACATACTTAAAAAATTTATAAACTAATTAGTAACATTAGTAAACTAAAGTATCTATAAACTGCACCATATATATCTAGCTCAACTAGTTTATTAATTACTCGTGGTCTCCTGGATTTCTTGGCTGGGCTGGCGCATATATAGCGTGCTACGAAAATATAGGACTAGATATATGAGCGCTGCTAGCTAGCTAGGTGCGTCATCCCCTTGCTATGCGCTGGTTTAATACATGTACAAAGGCTTGCTGCTGGCTTAAGCTCCTTTGGATTCATCATATCATCATCAGCTTCATTTTGCTTTCTTTATGCTTGCTTGCTAGCTCGATCAGTCGTCTCAGGTAATAAGCCAGGCGCCGAGTCGCCGACCGGCCTTTCCGAATTTCGATTGCCATCAGAGCGAGACGACGACGACGACGAGGAGGAGAGGCTCGGCGATGGGGGTTGTTGCGAAAGCCAAACCCTGCAACAGGTGGCTTCACCTCGTCCTCGTTGTACTCGTCGTCCTCGTAGCAAGCTGCTGCTGCTGCGCCGTCCAGGCCGGCACCGCCGCTGCAGATGAGGAGATTAGCAGCAACAGCCGGAGGAGGAGGAGAAGCAGGAGGCGGGCCGCGGCGGCTGACGCGGTGACGCCGCCCCTCATGGTGCCCATCACCATCCTCAAGTCCGCCGTCGACTCGGGAGCCGGTATGCACTGCACGCATGCATGCTTCTCCTTCAATTTCCTTATTTTTTTTTCACACTTTCCCCGGTCCTAGACAGTACGTAGCATACACAGGACTCCTTCCGTCTAAGAAAACATGTGATTCTAGCGTTCAAATCTCGTCTCAGAAAACATGCAAATCCAAGTAGTATTTATTTTTTTCTCTGTGTAGGTCCCTTCATATTTTAATATTATTGTGTTGTTGGTATTGTCCCAATGTCCAAAACCTTTCAAAGCATACTCTAGAAGGACGAGGGGCAAAAGCATAATGTTACACTTCTGCAAAACTGACTTTAAAAACCGAGATTCACATGTTTTGTGAGACAGATGAAGTACCATAGTATACATATAACACAATAGCTACAGGATCGATTGATCTTGTAGAGGTCGTTAATTGGTTTATTGTTCATGTACAGTAGTATATCACAGTTGTGGTCGATGACTGCCTTTAATTTGTCGAGTCCTGGCGGCGGATTAATTTGTTTTAACGTACGTTCACTCACACACAGAACACTAGCATGCACGAGATAGATATCCATATGCAGATAGATAGAGAGGACTTTAGCTGCATCATTTTGCATGGATATGGATCCGTGATCGATCGGTGATCCGTCACTAGCATGCATGCATGCATGCGATGTGTGTGTCGCCATGCGCGCACGGTGCATCAGTGCGACTATCGTGTCGGTCCCTGCTACCTGCCATTTCGGTAGTGCGGTCGGCGCCTGGTGGACGATACGATACGGCCGGATCAGGATCGCGCACGCGCGTGTGCGTCCAAAAAAGGCGTCGCGTTACACGGCTGGTACGCACCCGTCACGAGCTAATAACAAGTATGGTAGCAGCATGAAACAGGCTGAATTGGACCAATAAACTCAGACATAAACCAATAAACTTTGTGAGATAACCGGTTGTGTTATTAGCCTTGCTCTAGATACATAGCATAGCTACCGCTGACTGCTTCTGGTCGGTTGCTCATATCTAGCGTTTTGCGGAGCGGATTCTCAGGAACGATCACCCTCTCACTGTTAAACGTACCTTTCCGTGAGAATGATTAATTCTTTAAGGAGTGATTCTCCGAAATGAGTTAAGAGGCTCGAAGCTGAAAAAAAAAGTACTTTTCCTTTTTTTATTCTACGAAGTGATTTTTTATCCTGGTCTTGAGAGTTTATGCTAAAGAATCAAATAGAAAATCACTTCGCCAAATGTAATCCTACCTCCGTTCTTAGCAAGCATATTTCAATAGCCAACACTTGTTTTTATCTTTTTCTTTGTCACCTCTTGAAACAAGCGCCATGTTTTCCGCTACTACTCGCTGAAGTAACGGTGTGTGCTATCTGTTGGAGGCATGCAGTGTGTATGGACGGGACACCGCCTGCTTACCACCTGCACCCTGGCTCCGGGGCTGGGAACAATAGCTGGATCGTCAACCTGGAGGTCAGTCCTTAGTAAAACTCCCATAATATATTTCACTACCATAGTACCATGCTTGCATCATGTGATCCATCGACGATGCCCGATTGTTCATATATAATCCGTGTGATCCATCGACGATGCCCGATTGCTCATATCAAACTGACGGTCAGAAACACAACGACTACATGCTAATAAATCCGTTTCTAACTATAGTTCAGTTGACTTTTCTAACGAAAAGTTTGACTACTCTTATTAAAAAATTTGTGTAAAATATCTCCTATTTTGTTAGGACATACTTTATTCATAAAAGTTGTTTCAAAATGATTTAAGTGTGACTATGTTTGCATAAATTTTATAAATAATACCACGGGTCAAATTTAAGGTAAAAAAGATAAATGAACTATGATATTTTGTGTAAAATATCACTTCTTTTGTTGTGGTTTGCTTTATTAACAAATGCTCTTTAAGAATGACTTAAATTTGACTAGTTTTGTGCAAATTTTTTTGAATAAGACGAGTGGTCAAAGTTGAGGTTAAAAAAATCAAACGAACTACAATTTAAAACGGATTTAGTACATGATATATGTATATCGTTGTAGGGAGGCGGTTGGTGCAACAACGTTCGGGCGTGCCAGTTCCGCAAGGCCAGCCGCCGCGGCTCGTCGGACCTCATGGAGAAGGAGATCCCCTTCGGCGGCATCATGAGCAGCAGCCCTCTCGACAACCCTGGTTCGTACGTCTCCGTCGTCCGTCCCTAGCTAGCTTCATCGTCGTCGTCTTACCTTGAAATCAATCTCTCTCTCACATGCATGAACATCGATCATTTACCTACAGATTTCTACAACTGGAACCGGGTGAAGATCCGGTACTGCGACGGCGCGTCCTTCGCCGGCGAAGGCTTGGACAAGGCACAACGCATGCACCTTCATTCCTTTCTGTTCCAGTAGCTTGTTTTCGCACAAACGATGATCGATTGACCTGATGGACACTGCAGGAGAATGGGTTTTACTTCCGCGGGCAGCGCATCTGGGACGCCACCGTCCGTCACCTCCTCTCCATCGGGATGGCCTCCGCCGACCAGGTGCTGCTCACCGGCTGCTCCGCCGGCGGCCTCGCCGTCATACTGCACTGCGACCAGTTCCAGGCCTTCTTCCCTCCGTCCACCACCGTCAAGTGCCTCGCCGACGCCGGCCTCTTCCTCGACGCGTACGTGCCAGCCGGCATGCAGCGCCGCCGGCCTTTCGTTAAACTGTTGCTCCATCTGCTGCTTCATGCATCTCTTCACATGAGCAATGCATTCGTGCAGCGCCGATGTCTCCGGCGGGCGCAGCCTTCGGTCCTTCTACTCCGACATCGTGGCCATGCAGGGCGTTGGTCCCAACCTGCCGCCGGCCTGCACTGCCCGTCTGGACACCACTTCGGTGCGTCGCGTCGTTGCTCCTTGTTCCTTCTACGTACTGTACTTCCAGTAGCAAAATGCCTGCTCCTTGTACACTTGTTGACAGAGAGTTGGCAATGGTAATGCAGTGCTTCTTCCCTCAGAACGTGATCGATGGCATCAACACCCCCATCTTCCTGCTCAACGCAGCATACGACGCCTGGCAGATACAGGAGAGCCTGGCGCCTAGCGGAGCTGACCGCAGCGGAGCCTGGCGAGCCTGCAAGACCAACCACTCTGCCTGCGACGCATCCCAGATGAAATTCCTGCAAGGTTAATTTCAGTTACATTACACAATCAGAATCCAACAGGCCCTGACGGAGGGCCAAAAACAACATATATATGTTCTCAAGGTTTAGTGTTCTATGGATCGATCAATTGCGGCATATGCATGCAGATTTCAGGGACCAGATGGTAGCAACCGTGAACGGCGGCCGCTTCGCCGGCTCCAGGAGCAACGGGTTCTTCATCAACTCCTGCTTCGCGCACTGCCAGTCCGAGCTCCCGATGACATGGAGCGATCAGACAGGTGGTGCCTCTCCGGCCATCCAAAGCAGGGTAATTTACCACGACACCACAGTTGCGTTGCAGCACATACATAGATATATAAAAGCAGGGTCTGAGCATGCTGTTTGCGTATGTATGCAGAGCATTGCCAAGTCTGTGGGCGACTGGTACTTTGGTCGAGCTCAAGTGAAGGCGATCGACTGCCCCTACCCCTGCGACCGAACATGCCGCAACATCATATGACGATCGAGTTCCTGCATGCTGTACCTTGTGGTTTTGATCTGCAGACAACACATCGTCGGAGAGTTGTACATCACATCACATCAATTTGTGAACACAGCGAAAAGAGCAACCATTAAGATTAAATGAACGACAATAATACAAGAAAATTCAAAAATAAACTGAATGTTCTTTTTTTGAGGTAAGAACTGAATGTTCTTACATAGACTCGGCTTAATTATAATTATAACACTTAAACTTGTCAAGTGAATCATACGTCCCCGCAAAAAAAAAACTATTGCTCGTCTTATGATTCCTCCCACTCATCATAGCTTTGATGCACTTTCTTTGCTATATTCACCCTTTGAAACCATCCTCAAATCACATCATATCTTGAACCAACATTAAGCATTTATTTGAAAGCACACATCAACATTATTAAATAAATTAAAAAAAATAGGTTGGGTCTCCCTTGGTGACCGGTTAAAAAACATTATTTATATTCAAGTAATATTAATATTGTCCATCACACCTACATGACTTGGATCGGCATTAAAACAATTCACGTGTCCATATGTATGTAATATACTCAATTTCATATTCAACACTTAGCACACCTATTAGATTTTTTTTTTTGTCATTATATCCACCAAACCCCACTAAAGCCTTGATTGGGTGGGGTTGGGTGGAGGGGGTTGAGGGGGTTTAAATCCCTAGCAAGTCAAAATGCCCTCTAATCCCCCTTCAACCCCATGGAACGGGGAATTAACCGAACAAGACCTAAAGGGGCTAGATGCACTTTCAAGGTATTTAGCCTCACCGGATATAGGATCTGCATGATAGCGCACATGATAGGACATGGAAAGTCAGTCATGCTGTTTTTTCTTTGAAAACAATATGTGGACTGAGGGTTAGCAGGCGTGCATGCAAAAAAAAAACCATGTGGGCAAAAGCCATGTCAATTTCCACCAGAATGGTAGTTATATTCAACTGAAGAAGATCGGAGACCCTGTCCCCAGCAATATATATAGGGTCTCTGCAAAAGACTAAAAAATACTAGATTGTCCCCAACAATATATATAGGGTCTCTGCAAAAGACTAAAAAAATACTAGATATACGTGCCTTAAGGAGCAAATAAATCCATATTGTTTTTTGTCCATTGAAATGGATGGTTCTGGTCCATCAAAATGAATGACTCTTTCGCAACTTCTCAGTCTCGCCCATGGTTTTGAAGCAAAACCGACCAAACCACACGATGTCAATGTGTGCACTCTTCGTCCTATGATCTCCAATTCTCCATGTCCTTCACGAATCACGATCCGTGGGCTTAACTCGAGTCTTGATCCCGCCTTGACTTCAGTCAATGCCGTCTTCGCCCTTATGCATGCCCTCTTGACCTCTTGTCATTCTTGTGCTTGGTATTGATCATCCGTGGTCTTTATAGTCCT
Organism: Hyparrhenia diplandra; assembly: GCA_015847255.1. NCBI lineage: Eukaryota > Viridiplantae > Streptophyta > Magnoliopsida > Poales > Poaceae > Hyparrhenia > Hyparrhenia diplandra. The sequence continues at coordinate 147,203 of JADLZK010012696.1, forward strand.
AAGTCCCTCCGACCAAGCCCTCTTGGTTGCCCTTCGTCTCCTCGGCGCACAACATTACAAACCTTCTCTTAATGAAAAACGGGTGGCCCGCTCCCGAAAAAAAAAAAAAACATCACAAACCTTTGGTTGACACTAGCTCACCGTCGCCATCGACCGTCAAAATCTCTCAATGACTGTACGGACTTCCCACACGCACATGACAATCAACTACTCTGACAAGAACACACATCTCAACCTTGTCATCTTAACCTGCTCCACTGCTCACCTCACCTCACTGCCAAACTGAGATGCATGGTTCATGTGCTGCGATCGCGCATATACCAATATTTTTGTTGGTTGTTGGCGCAAGTCTCGAAGCGTGGTAGTATTGACTCTTCTCTCCTCTGATTCCCTGGCTAGTGGAGTACTAGGCACGCCGCACGCACATGACCATCCACCTCTTGCTTCGCGTGCGCTAATTATATATATATACGGCGCACACTGAGCCAGCTCGCTGTTTCATCTTGAGTTCTTCACTGCAAGTGCTGCCGCGCAGCCTGCCTGTCGATCGATCCATCAAGCCCCAAGGCGTAACCGAGATGAGAGAGAGGGATCGGCCGTCGCTTCCTGCTCTTGTTGCTCTCGCCATCGCCGTTCTTGTGGGCAGCTACTGCTGGGTGGCGACCTCGGCTGCCTCGCCGCCGGCAGTGGAAGATGAGCTGCGTGGTGGAGCCGGCGGTCCGACCATGCGGCGGCGTGCGGCGTCGGTGATGGTGCCCATCACCATCCTCAAGTCTGCAGTCAGCGACGGAGCTGGTATGTATGCTGCTGCTTCATGTTGCTCCTCTAACCAAGGCTCTACCTAGCTAGTCTCCATTGTGACAAGCTATAGCATTTGCTAGTTATTACTAGTACTAGTAGGTACAATCCAGATTTAAGCTGTTCCTTGTGCTATTTGTTGTCGTCTGAAGATTGCTTTAAACTAAGGTTCAGGCTTCAGTATTGCTACTGGTGGTGTTAATTTGTCAATTCAGGAATTAAAAAAGGAAATATATACTGATGAAAGCTAAGTTGGAAATGTCACATGGTATTGTTAGCTTTGCCCAAATTTACAAAGGGCATTTTAACAACTAAAAATGTTTCATATACATTGTATATTTTACAAACGCAGTGTGCATGGATGGAACACCACCTGCTTACAACTTGGATCCTGGCTCCGGGACGGGCAGCAAAGGCTGGATTGTTAACTTAGAGGTCAGCTAATATACATTTCAAATTTTAAAGCACATGCTTAAGTTTAAACTTAAATATGATTCACGGTGTTCTTATTAGTATTCATTAGTACTAATTTAAGAACTCCCCACTTTTATCTTCGCACTTAAACTTAGAGTACTATATGATATGATTCATGCTGTTCTTATTTTTATTTACATTTTCAAAATTATACTACTTTGGTTTCTTCTTAAGCATGCTAACAGAGTAATATAAGATTATTATACATATGCCGGGCATGGACGCATGCAGGGAGGCGCATGGTGCAACAGCGCCAAGACATGCCAGCTTACCAAGAGCTCCGGGCGTGGCTCGTCGGATCACATGGATAAAGAGATCCCATTCACCGGCATCATGAGCAGCAGCCCCGCAGTCAATCCTGGTCTGCCTATCCATCCACAATTCCAAACCTCAATTTAGATTAGCTTCTCCGTTCGTGTCCATTTCCATTACCCATCTCATCATCTCCGATGCTGTGCAGATTTCTACAATTGGAACCGTGTAAAGATTCGCTACTGCGACGGTGGATCTTTTGCCGGCGAGGCCTTTGATAAGGTGTGCATTACCCCCCAAAGAATATCAAGCATCTTTGTGGGAATGATTCTTAAAGGTGTAGTTCGTGAATTGTGATATGTCTTACCTCTGCTTGAATTAACTGTAGGACACCGGGATTTATTTCCGTGGGCAGCGCATCTGGAACGCGGTCATCCGCCACCTCCTCTCCATTGGGATGGCCTCTGCTGATCAGGTGCTGCTCACCGGCTGCTCCTCGGGGGGCCTAGCGGTGATCCTGCACTGCGACCAGTTGCGCGCCTTCTTCCCGTCCGGCACCACCGTCGTCAAGTGCATCTCCGACGGCGGCCTCTACCTCGACGCGTACGGACCTGTGGCTGTGTGCTGTGGCTTAAACCTTCCTTTCCTTGCGTGCTCTGCATCACACACAACGAAGCAACTGAACTGACATCAGGTTCTTGCCATGACTGTCGCATGCAATTGCAGCGTGGATGTCTCCGGTGGCCGCAGCCTGAGATCCTACTTCGGCGACATCGTCGCCATGCAAGGAATAGCTCAGAACCTGCCGCCGGCTTGCACCGCCCGTCTCGACGCCACCTCGGTGCGTGCTCTCCCTCCTCTCCTATTTCAGTGAGTGTTGTTTCTGAATATATTCTGATCAAGTGATGACGATTGCTCTGAAATCTCAATCTCGTGTGGGTGAAGTGCTTCTTCCCACAAAACATAATCGATGGCATTAAGACGCCACTGTTCCTGCTAAATGCTGCATACGACGTCATTCAGGTGAACATTTCGCAAATGTATTACCGATGATATATGCGGATATACTTACCTGCATTGGTCCGTCAGATTGCGCTCAGCCTGGCACCAGACAGAGCTGACCCAAGCGGCGCTTGGCGAGCCTGCAAGTCCAACCGCATGGCCTGCAGTGCATCCCAGATGAGTGTCCTGCAAGGTTAAACTGGGAATCCATATATATAAGTTCATCTTCGTCAGGAAATGATCCGAATGACTGAATTGTTGTGATGCATATTCTTACAAATGCAGATTTCAGGGACCAGATGGTAGCATCCGTCAAAGGCTTCTCCGGTTCCAGAAGCAACGGGCTCTTCATAACCTCCTGTTTCGCGCACTGCCAGTCCGAGCAGCTGGGCACCTGGAACACCAAACCAGGTGGCTCCCCACCATTCAAAGCAAGGTAACAACTGACAAGTGACAACACACCATATACTGGCTAGATACAAAAGAAAACTCTCTTTCCATGATGTTATTGATTGGTAGTCTTCATTTGTTTTGGTGTTCATGCGCAGGGGATTGCGAAATCCGTTGGCGACTGGTACTTCGATCGGGCTGAAGTGAAGGCGATCGACTGCAGCTATCCCTGTGACAACACTTGCCACCATATCATATGAGACGATCCACTTGTTTTCTTTTGCATACTGAAGAACCTACGCTTTCTCAACAAAGTGTACATCATATTGATTTGGGAATGCATTTGAATACAGCCATTAAAGGAACACTAACACAAGAAACAAATGGTAATGACATGTTTCAGTAGATCATGGAGTGATTCTACAGCTGTTGTTTAGCATGTGATCCATTTAATGGCATGGCTATCTACGTATCATTCTAGTCAGTTGGCACTATTACCAACAAATATTTTCTACTACTGCATTCTAAATTCTGCGTACCTCCTCAATGATAATCCTGCAAAAACTTAAGAATGGGTTACATTGTTATACAAAACTGTGGGTTGAGGAGCAAAAACTTTCATTGAGCGTGTCCTATCTCTGTACAACTAGTAGAACTGACGCTATCCATTCTATGAACAACAATATGCTGAGGCACAGGTGCTGATAACATCAATAGCTGAAGAGAAAAAAAAACACTGGAAGCTGCGTCCCAGACTCCCAGTATGAAGCTACCAAAATCAGCAGACTCATGTCATGAAGTGCATGCATTTCTCAAACGTATCGACCATCTTTATACATGGAGACTGCAGCCACTGCAACTAAAAACACCAGCAACATTCTCACAGGAATCTCACGACGCAGCTTGGGCTGCACCAAGCTTGTTAGCTCCTTTATCCAGTTTCTTTTTTGACACTTTCTTTTGGGATGCTTCCTCTTCTTGGTTCCTCACTACTGGTTTGAACTGTTAAAAAGAAAGGATAATTTTAGAAGAATCAGAATATATCTGAACTAAAGGATATTGACGAATCAGAACTGATGATATCAGTGCTAAGTAATACCAAAAATATGCATTTGAAAACTAAGATATATCGGTTGCTTGTGTGAAGAAGGATGTGACCACTCAGGAATCAGGATCATGATGCTTCACCAGTTCGCAGTGCAACATAGTCCGATAGCTAAAACCTCAAATTATTTATTATGTAGGTATAATTTATCCAACTATATTCATACCAAGTTTTTGCATCATGCATGAACTACACAGAGGGGAACTGTCTGCTGACTAAACATAAAACCTATCTTTCAAGGAAGTCACAATTACATTACTCCAAACTCAGTGGTCCAAATGTTACATAAATCAAAAATGTAGCATGAAAGAAGGCCTTTTTTTTTTGGACAGGTGGATGGAGTTACCTGATATACAGAATAAATAACATTCCTCCTGATTTGAGCCATCATGTCTAAGAAAAGATTATATCCCTCAAGTTTATACTCAATAAGGGGATCTCGTTGGGCATAACCCCTTAAACCAACAGCTTGTTGGACAAACTTTAGTGCCTGCAGGTGTTCTTTCCACAGCCTATCAATATTACTGAGAATTAGAAACCGCTCAGCTTCTTTCATTAATCCTGGAGCTTGCTTCTCCACAATTTCCTGACATACAAGTAAGAAGTTATGAAATAAGGAACTACACATCTCGCTATTTCTAGTGCTCCTAATATTTGGTTATAGTTTATCAAAGCTATTGTACTGTTCTAGTCTGAAATACCATTGTGGAGAAAATAGCTTCTGATATTATACCTGATTAGTTTTAGTTTTACACGGTTTAAAACGAGGAAATGCATTTGGATGGGTAGCTTTCATTTTAAGAAAAAAGCAGAAAACCTTTTTTCGTCATAGGCTCATAGCTCCTGTCAAGATGATCTACTGCTAAGATCTGCTTTGCCTTAGGCTCAGATTTGGTTTTACCCCTACTAAGAACCTCGGTTAAATTGATAGGTGTAGTTCTTAGAGTGTGAAATACCTACTCAGACTCTCTCTTTGAGTGCAAGAAATATTTGCATTTTTTTTTTTTTTTTTTTTTTTTTGACAAAGGAAATATTTGCATTAAACTTCTTATAATCTTTGACCCATGTGAAAAAAACGCTATCCATGAAAGCAAAAAGGAAAAAAAAAACTAACAGTTTTTTGGAAGTAAGCTTCACGCCTCGCTACGGAGGTACTCCCTCAAATCCTCATAGCTTGAGCTTTTGCCCTCCAACAATTCTGGTGTCAAGTCATCCAATAGATAGCAATACCTAGTAGAAAATAAACGAAAACGTTACAATTTTGGTGACAGTACATCATTGAGATCCCCAGAAAATCCGATTGACCAAATACACATGTATATGTACTATCTGAAAACTTACTGTTGCAGCTTAGCTATAAGTTTGTTCAGATCCCAATTTTCCTTTGGTGTATCAGGGCCTATGTTAGCCTGCCAATGAAAGAAGTATATTATAGCATCAGGACTTCAGAGAAATACAAAGCTTTGTGCCCAGTTTCAATATTTAAGCGAAGCTGTCAGATGGTCACCATAACCAACCTCTAGTATGTCGTCCATTGTCAATTCAGCGTATTCCACAATAAGTGACTCAAGACTGTCAGATGTAAGAGCACGTCTTCTTTCTGCATATACACGATCTCTCTGGCTATTCAATACTTCATCATACTCAAACAACTGCTTCCTGATGTCAAAAAAGTAGTTCTCAACTTTTCGTTGCGCTTCATCTAGAGCCCTAGTTAGCATTTTCGATTCGATAGGAAGATCTTCAACTCGGAATGCTTGCATAAGACCCTAAACAAGAAACCAAATGCTATTAGTTACAGATTTATTATTGCCTATCAAGAAATATTGAAATCATATGGATAAGTCATGCAAGGATATATCTGAGAGCAGCAGCTATTAGTACAAGTGATGCAGTAATTGGCAGACACTCCTGCAGGCATGCTTACACAATAGTATTACAGTAATTATAACACGTATTTTGCTTAAAAAAACAGAACTCAACCGCAGGGAGAAGACATCCCTAGCTTTGTCTTAATAGAGAGGAGTACCCAACCCTTTAGGGATGTACCCAAACAACCTGCAAGCACCTGGCCACCTGGGTTTGATCCCAGGTGGGTAGCTTTTCTTGGAAGCTCAACCAACCAAAGCACCACTTGGTTCTCAACATTTTGGTTACAAAAAATGTTTATAGCTACTTAACTAGTAGCAGGATATAGTTCAACGCACTTGGACCCACTACTACTAATGATTGTCCTTCAAAAAAAATTGGCAGTGAATGGATTTGAGTATATTCTATACTATTATGAACAAAGTACCTGTCATACTTGAGATTGGCATCCAACTTTGTCAGAGGCATTTAGTAAGGTACAATCAATAAGTCGTATCATTAAAATGATGGAGATACCAAAAGGAGGTGTTTTTTATTCAATACATTGTTTTTATGTAGTGAAGCCACTGGTATTATCTCTCAAGTAAACAGTTGTAGAACTAAATAAAATAATACAAACCTGTATCCTGTCACCTCCAAAGATCCTGAAAATATTATCCTCGAGACTAAGAAAGAAGCGAGAGCTTCCAGGATCCCCTTGCCTACCACTTCGACCACGGAGCTAAACCAGAAAGAGAAACCAATTCAGTTATAAACATCCTCTGCCATGATCAAAGTAAAAAAAGATATGTGCTAACTACTTGTCTACTTCACTGTTGGCTTTGCAGAATGCAGACACTCAAAACATGTATCATGGACTTTGCATGCAACAATATTTTTCTAAGGTTAGACTTGTTAAATTTAGTTTGGGACAAACTAGCAAAGACAAGATATCTTGGGTTCACCCCTGCATAGTAACAGCAATATCTTCAATAGGAGATTACCTGATTGTCAATTCTGCGCGATTCATGACGCTCTGTCCCTACTACATGAAGCCCACCTGCTGTAACGACCTGAATAAAAAATGGATCATGTGAACACTATGCTACACTGCATAGCAACAGATAGAGCTATCAATGTTTCTTTTATATGCAATATAACCTTCTTCTTTTCCTCCTCAGTGTAAATTTTATATTCGTCTGCTATCTTCATAAATGCATTTCTCAAATTTGCTATTACTTCATCACGTGTTGGTCCCTGAAATATAAAGAAACATAATTAAGTCCTCAAGACATGATTACTTTTAACAGAATATTCAGACTGCAATGCGGAACACCAGTAGACCCTGAAGTTGCATAGTTGTCTCACCCACACAAAAACTAATATTTGACCTCTCATGGTTACTGAAATAGGCCTACCTTCTCACATGATGAGTAGGACAACCGCTCTTCAGCTTCCAGTTCAGTTAATGATTTCTCTCCCCATTCTTTGACAGCCATTTCAACTGTATCTCTGACGGATGATAATATTTCTTTTGAAAGTTCACATGGGAACAAGCTTTCGTTCGTCTGAAGGCAAAATAAGTGCAAGTAAGTCATTAGATAAACTTATATGACAAGTTAAATCATATACATCTACCTGATGAAAAAAGTCCCAGATTGAGACCATCAGTCATTGATCATATCACTACTGAACCTATAGCCAGTTATGTACCTTCCATGTCTTTCTTGGTGGCATTTGCTTTTTGGATACAATAACGCCATCTATTGGATTGACGACTCTGCAGCATTCAGAATCAAAAGAGCCTATAAGAACAGCTGAACAATATTTACGCTACATATACAGTGTGGGGAGGTCTCTTTCGGAATCCTAGGCATCCCATAAAAGTCTTTAGCAAAAACAAGGTAGTTTCATTGCAACTTCTTATTTATTCAAGATAATGAAGATTCTGTGGTAATCGTGTTGAATGCTTGATTAAAAGAGAAACAGCCCCCTCTTAAAAAAACACTCTCTCTAAAATTAAGGATGTAGATCACAACTCAATCTTTATAAACAACACTAACTTATTTAGAAATAGGCATAAAGTAACATTTTAGGATTGTTGATACAGCACTGTGGATACAGTACCAATCGACTCTAATTTAACGTCGAATTCATTGCAAATAACAGGCACATAAAGAACCAGCTAATGAGAAGTCACAGTGGTAGAATCAGTCATTTTGATCCCGCCAATGAGCGTCCCAGGATCAACATTCATTGCCATGAGAATTCGAGCCTCCCAAGCTTTGACGATCCTGCCGGTGAGCATTTGAGCCCTAGGCTTGAGCGTCTCCCCAGGGGTTGTCCACAAATAAATTTTATATATTGCCTCTCATGCATGAAGAACAAGGGGAATGTGACATCCCATTCGCCTGGGAAGCCTTGTAGCTCTGTCATTATCACTAGGTACACAATCCTAACTGTGCATACTGTGTAGTGCGTAGGCCTGAGTATGTGCATGGACATGGGACGGGAGAGGGGGGAGGGGTGCGTGTGGGGTTGAAGTTAGAACCTGTTCAGATACAACTGCGCCCCATAGAGAGGCATCAATAGAGCCAGTTAATGAATTAAACATGCATTTTTTCCTCAAAACTACAACCATGTATTCAAAGCATTGTAAAATATTATTTAGATTCTGATAAGGAAAATTAGTACCTTGGCATAAGGATCTCACGCAACTTCAACCTGGCCATGAATTCTGCATTGCCACCAAGGATAATATCAGTTCCGCGTCCTGCCATATTGGTGGCAATTGTCACAGCACCAAGGCGTCCACTCTGAGCTACGATCTCTGCCTCCCTCTCAACATTCTCTGGCTTAGCATTCAGGACCTTCAATAGAAATTACAATAAAATTTAGACCGTTTTGGCACCTTAGGAAATGAGAAACTGATATTGCAATTTTCAAACATGTTAGTAGGTCACAGCTAGATTCTTTTGAAATAGTTAATGTTTCCATTATTTTCAATGGTTCCTTTCTGTGAACGAATGAAAACTAATTTGTTCAAAAACATAAAATAAATTACATAGTTACAAGTGCAGAACAGAGTAGTGCGCTGAATGGAAATAAACTATCTGTGGAGTCAAGAAAGAAATTTGTTCAGGAGACAAATGTTACTGAGTTAATTCTGTTGTGCCGCCTTATGTACATAAAAATATCTACAGAATGATATATAAGCATTTCACACTAGAACAGAATTTTGTTCAAGTATCAACATTTTTTATATGTGAGCACTTGAGGACAGTAACAGCACTCCTGAATCCTGACTGAAAAAAACGACGATCTACTATTGTTAATGAAAAACTAACAGGGATACCTCGTGAGGAATCCCAGCTTCACGCAATTGCTCTGATAAAGATTCACTTTGCTCAACACTGGTGGTACCAACAAGCACAGGACGGCCAACTTTATTCATTCTTGATATCTCCACAAGAACAGCACGCCATTTTCCATTTGTTGCTCTAAAAACAACATCTGACTCATCCTGCAAAGAAAGAGCAAAATCATTTTTTTGGCAGAAAATGGGATGAAATAGAAGGATAGATCTTTCACAGTTACAACACATTGAACAATCATTACAACAGAGTGCAAGTACCTTCCGTATCATTGGCTTGTTTGTTGGAACAACAGTAACTTTAAGTTTATATATGCTCTCAAACTCTTGGGTCTCTGTAGCTGCAGTTCCAGTCATGCCACAGAGTTTGGGAAACTGTCACAAAAGTCTGTTAATTTCTTGACAAAGTAATAGATTGAGCGTAAAAAACAAAGATAAGATTAGGAGGAAGCTGTGCATCCACCACACCATTTATTTATTTATTAGTCTCTACTATCAACCAAAATGCTCAACAAGAATTCCTGGCCATTAGCATTAAAAAGCACCAGAAATGATTTTGTTGGTGGATTAGTCTGTTTTCTAGTAATTTATAAGCATCAGAAGCTCCAGACAGAACAGTTTGGCACTTACCTGAAGAAAGAAGTTTTGGTAACTTATCGATGCAAGTGTTATGGTTTCATTTTGTATAGTTACACCTTCTTTTGCTTCAATTGCTTGATGGAGGCCATCACTCCATCGCCTGCCCTGCCAAAAAAGCATTAAAAACTCAAATGTGACAACTAGAATAGTGAGATTCCTACTCAAACATCTGTCTTCATGCTACAAAAAATGATGTGGGCAAAAAGGCCCTGGCATCCAGGGCATACAATGGGATGGCATTTAAAAATTCATCATGTGCCTCTCCCCCTCTTACTTTCATTCCTTATGTTCATATACCGTGTATGAATGTCAACATTTATGAACTGCAAGTTTGTTATTACACATATGCCTATGCACAAACTTGGTATGTGCGACCCTTGGTCAGAATGCACTTGCAATCTTGCATGATGTAATATTAGTTTAAGTATACAAGAAAGTATGTACTAACTGTTTTAGGATTTTAGATCCTATGGACAGTAACATGTCTTGTGCTACTGAGAATAATGATAAAATATACTCACCGGCATAACTCTGCCAGTAAACTCATCTACAATAAGCACTTCCTTGCTACGAACAATGTAATTGACATCTTTAAGGAAGAGCTCCTTAGCCTTGATTGCATTTAGAACATATGAAGCCCACTGTTCACGAGGATCGTATAGATCATTTATGTCCAGTATTTCTTCAGCATCAGCATAACCTTCTTCTGTAAGTAAAACATTTCTTTGCTTTTCATCCACCTGAAGAAATAGTCATTTTTAGATGGTAATTTATATTAAGTTAATTCAAGAAACAAATAAAAGAAATTATGGCTAGGTGATAGACACATATAATTACTACTATATGTTTTATATTTCTAGAAATTGGTAACAGGATATTTGAGGTGTAAGTTTTTTTATCTCAAAGCAGAAGGGCGAATAAAAGTTTCAGAAATCAGGATTCAGGAGGCTAGAATACATTGAGTGTGAGGGCATATTTTATTGTATAATCAACCCATAATAACAGATCAAATGGTTCTCACCGTATAATGAATGTCTCGCTCAAAAGCGTCAGCTATCTTTGCTGCTTTGTAATACCGGTCGCTTGGCTTTTCAGCTAGGCCTGATATTATAAGAGGTGTTCTTGCTTCATCAATAAGGATTGAATCAACTTCATCTATCACACAGTAATTGAAGTTCCTCAAGACAAGTTCATCTACAGTCTGCAATAATGAAGACTCAGTCAATTGCAGGAGATGCAATGATCCGTGTAGAGAAAATAAGATATTACTCCCTCCGTTCCAAATTGTAAGACGTTCTTGCTTTTCTAGATCCATGACTTTTATTATGTATCTAGACATAATGTATATAGAAAAGACAGAACGACTTACAATTTGGAACGGAGGCGAGAAACTAACAAAAAAGTATTTCCAACATAAGAAATGCATACCATCGCAAGGTTATCTCTTAAATAATCAAAACCAAGCTCACTGTTTGTGACATAAGTAATATCGCATGAGTAATTTTCCCTCCTTTGCTCAGGTGTCATGTTCTCTGTCAAAATAAATAAAAAAACTCTGTTTCACAAACTATCACTAGCAACAAAGAAACAGAACCTATAAAAAATGCCTGCACAAAGAAAAAATAATCAAAATGATAGTTGGGCTAGGACTGTAGGATACATGAAGCTGCTGCATGATAAGGCATGGAAGCATCTGCAATAACTCAGAATGGTAATGGCCCAGTTAAACATTCATAGTAGGAGCTGTCAGTTTATTCATGGTTTCAGTAGTTCAGCAAGCCATCCTCTTAGGCTACATATTTTAAGATACATATCAATAGTTTCATGAATCATTCAAGTGCAGGTGCTAGAGCTTAAATTGGTAAATAAAGGGCCAATTAATATTTTCAATATTAATGCGTAACTGAAGAATATGCACAACTGAAGACGGCACAGCCAAACAGGAATGAATAATGTGTGTGATGACATACGTTGAATTAAGCCAACCTGCAGTCCTAGAAATCGGGGAACTTGACCAACCCACTCACAATCACGTCTTGCAAGATAATCATTTACAGTGACAACATGCACTCCTTTCCCACTCAAAGCATTTAAGTATGCTGGCAGAATGGCCACAAGAGTCTTCCCCTCTCCAGTCTTCATTTCTGCAATCTCCCCCTTGTGCAGAACCATGCCACCAATCAACTGCACATCAAAGGGACGGAGGCCTAGAACTCTCTTGGAAGCCTCCCTCACAACAGCAAATGCCTCCTGCACAAATGATGGCAACGATTCCACCTTGAGAAGTTGAGATAGTATAGTTCTACAGGAGTCATGATTTAACATATCTTAGATCATCTTAAAGTGGCTAATGAAAAAGGAACAATGAGTTGGTATATTTTATTTATCTCTTTGGTATACCACAGCTTTCTTTCATAATTTCTTGCTTGGTTCACTAATAGTAGATACACTCTGGACAGTGAATTGTTTCTTCTCAGATGAAGCTCCAAAATTATAAGCATGTTAATAAGCATTATCCAAATGCAGAATGTTTACAGCCTTGTTCCTATTATCTGAAATCTGATCCGAGAATAAATTGATGGTGAGGTTGTTTTGATCCTAATATACTCTAGCCACTCAGATAATCAAATTAAAATGTTGCTTTCAGTTAATAGAAGGCTATGGTTTTCCTAGTTCTTCCTCGTAACATTACCATCATGATCACTGACAGTAACATCTTAGTGTAGTCACTAGTGAAGTCCGTTTTCGATTCGACGTTCGACGCATTGTACTGAATGAAAGCATACGAGTGCACGTTATATTTGAGTACGTACGGGGAGAAGGGAATCCAAGGATTCCCCGGAGCGAGCACGGTCCTGGAGCGCGGCGGTGCGAGCGCGCAAGTCGGCGTCTGAGAGCCCGGAGACCTCGGGCTCCATGGAGTTGACGCGCGCCACGGTGTCTGCGTACTTCTTCCGCGTGGCCTCCCCGTCGTCGCGGCCGCCCCCGCCGAATACGCTGCCCAGCAGGCCCCACGCGGGCCACGTGGAAGCCACCTTCTCGCCGCCCCTGCATACCCAGGCCGCGCGGCCGGGGGGCGGAACCGAGCCCGGCAGCCGCCGCAGCCCCCAGCGAGAGGCGACGAGGAGAGCCCCGTGGCGGACAAAGTGTGGGGAAAGCGCAGCGAAGGGGTAGCGGCTGCGGTGGCCGCCGAGGCGTGAGGCGCCATGGCCATGGGCGTGCGCTTCATGGCTTCCTCCGGCGCCTCGTGTGGACTGTGGTGGTGGTGCCGGCGCGCACGGCGACAAGCCGCCACGTGCTCTGGGTGGTGGTAGGCAACGGCTGTGGCGTGGCCGTGGAGTGTGGATGGAGGTGAAGGAGATGATGGATAAAGGAACTGGGTGGGCCATGGGCCGTCGACGGAGCCCAGGGGCATCTACAGCTACAAGCGTACTTTGGGCTAGCTTCAAAAAGTAGACGAATGGACCAAGCAAAACTGAAGAGGAATACATAATTTTTTTGGAAAAAAAGTCTACTTTTGGTCGCCTTTCTTTTGCCCTCAGATTTTGGTCAACATTTCAAAGCCAGGACAAAGCGGGTCCTCAACTTTTGAAAAAATGCGATTTCGTCGCCGGCGGGTTTGGGACGGTGGTTCGCTACTGATAACTCTGGTTTCTTCTGATGTGACCGTGGTTTCGTTTTTTTTTTTTTTTTATTATTTATTTCGGTTGAATCTTTCAAAAATCATAGTAAATCGCGAGAAAATTCATAAAATAGAAAATCTAATTTTTGTTGGACTCCACATGAGTAGAGCTACGCAATGAATATATAATATGATATACTTTAGTACAAAGTTTTTGCTAGAAAGGTTTTGCCTTTTTTTTTTTTTTATTTATTTCGGCTCAATCTTTAAAAATCATAGTAAATTATAGAAAAATTATAAAAAAAAAAATTTAATTTTTTGTTGGACTCCACATGATAAACAACACGCACATAATTATCGCGGACTCTTTTAGCCGGGTTAGGTTAGCTAGGTTTGTCGTAGGCCGATGTCACAACCGCAGCACGTACGTGACCCGTTTAAAGAGCCACAAGAACTATGTACTCGTGTTATTGCGCCCCTCATGTGGAGTCCAACAAAATTAAATTTTTTATTTTATAATTTTTCTGTAATTTACTATGATTTTTTAAAGATTGAGTCGAAATAAATAAAAAGAAAAAGGCAAAACCTTCTAGCAAAAAACTTTGTACTAAAGTATATCATATTATATATTCATTGCGTAGCTCTTACTCATGTGGAGTCCAACAAAATTGATTTTCTATTTTATGAATTTTCTGTGATTTACTATGATTTTTGAAAGATTCAAATTAAATAAATAAGAAAAGGAAAAAACGAAACCACGTTTACTGTAGCAAAAACCGGAGTTACTGAGCGTTAAAACCACCGTCCAAACCCGCCGAGGGACGAAATCTGCATGGTTTGAAAAGTTGAGGGACCCGCTTTTCCTGTTTGGAAGTTGAGGACCAAAATCGACTTTCGAAAAGCCGGACCGAAAAGTAGACTTTTTTCCTAATTTTTTGGAAGCCTTTCGTCTGGATATATATGGGTACGGCTGTAGCACGTGTTCATAAACAGAATGGAATTGGTTCCTAAAAAAACATACAGGATGGAATTGGTCTAGCATGTATAGTAAACAAAGGCAATTGCTAAACAACAAATGGGGAACTGTTGAGTTGCTCTAATGGCAGAGTTATACTGAAATGGCTTTGATCCTCCCAGGAAGACAAGGGCTGCGGCTTCCCCTGAGAAATGAATGAATTTCAAATAATATACTATATATAGTGAGACCATCTGCAAAAAGGTTTGTATACATGTAACATCTGCGACAATCTTATTGTGTAAATTCTTCCGCCTGTATGACAATTGACAAGGGACTGTTTATGAAATTACTCTACCACATCAGGGTCAAAAGGAGAAGAAAAAAAGAATTATGCAAAATCATACAATGCCACCGCACCTAAATGGCTGCTCACCAAACCAAATGTGTGATCAGCTCAGGCATGTCTGGCGACGCCACAATTTGGCTCGTAAAGATCTCAGCTATAGTTTGGGCAAAACTCTATCAGATGTCACGCCATAGCTTCTGTTGCTATCCACCGTTCAAAAGTGTACTGCACAGACTACTTGTGTTAGCTTGGTTCTGGCGGGACCAATTTGAGGCTGCGCATCCACTCGCAAAAACTATGGTCGTCGAACGGGATGAAGCTGCTCTTTAGCCTAGCCCTTTGCTCAGGAGTAAGCGTCCGTAATTGCGGAAACCTTGACTCCTGAAACACACAAAAGTTCATCAGTCAACAAACTGGGCTGCAGCAGGACAACCAGTTTCCATCTAGACCACATAGATGCGATGAATTCAGATGAACCAAATTGTAATGTCACAGGAATAAAATACCTGCTCATATGTAGGGTCCTTGTGAGCTGGGATCAGGCGTGAGACAAAATATCTAGCCTGAGAGCTTCCTTGCTGTGCCGAAATATAAGAACGAACAGTCAATTACAAAAGGAAAGCATGCACTACGCAAGTGATCTTTCACTCTAGTTTACTTTGTTGATAAAGTATTAAAAGACTAATTAATTTGAAAGATTTTTCCACATTAGTACTCCCTCCGTTTCAAATTGTAGTTCACTTTGGCTTTTCTAGATACATTGATTTTGCTATGCACCTAGTTATACACTATGTCTAGATACATGGTAAAAGAAATGGATCTAGAAAAGCCAAAGTGAACTACAATTTGGAACGGAGGGAGTACTAAGAAAACTCCCATGCCACAGTTATCTTCAGTCAAATGTCATATAAACTATTAAGCAGTTCAAAGCAACGACTATTAAGTACAAAGCAAACTAAACATTTAAAAGGAAATGGAACATATGTAACAATAGTCTATCTAGCACAAAAACTTATAACCAAGTTGCAATCCACCAGATATGGCCTACACTAATTAAGGCAATAAATAAATCTATTGCTGAAATAGTAAATATTAGGTGCATTCTGTTTAGAGCAGTATAAAAGTGTGCTCACATCCACATTTGCCCAGATATAACGAGAAACAACAGTTAGAAGTAACAGTGAAGAATGAGAACAAGCAAACTGACTTTGAATGAAAGTATCCTGGGAGCTGGAAAACGATGCTCGCTGAGCTCTTCTGCAAGAGTACGGCATGCTGCTAAAGCTGCTGCACTTTGTCCTTCTTGGGCTGCTAGCTCAGCACCCTGAAAAGACATAGCAATGGTGCTTATATAAAAATATTGTTCTTTGGCAATAAACAAACAAGCTATAAAGGAAATGTATAGATTCAAAAAATAAATCTTTGATAAGTCCAAATCTCAGATATACTCATAACGGGGGTTTTCTTTTTTTTAGTTTCTAAGTATGAACTAGTTTCCTATGTTTTGGGTATCTAATCGGTGATAATTCAATAGTTTCAGTGCATTCATTTTTACATTACATTCACACACTGGTTCCGAATTTCAGATTCTTAAGTACTAGATGCTTAAACCACAACCCTGATGCAAGTTCCCATTTTCATTTTTGTTCATCTTACAGGACATGTAGATGGTTCAAATATGACAATCAAGAACAAAGGCATCCTAACAGATACAGTGCATGCAGGGAAAATGAGGTTCGAGATTCATAGAAGATAACTATGTAGAAGAGTTGAAGTAAAATGTGAAAGGAGCAAGTAACATACCAACCAAATGAAAATATCTGTTCCATGGTCCAGTACCACTGCAGCATTAGATTGCATGACAAGATCATATGCTGGCAACTCCTCAAATGTACCACCTTCACGATGCATTATGCAACGAGGTGCCAGCATACGGAGCGAAAGGTCAAATGAAGCATTCAGGAACAAATTCCTAAGTACAGATCTTTCATCTTCATGTCCGATTATGCTACCTAAAAGTGGTCCCCTTTTCATATGAAACAAGCACTCTGGGAGTGATGCTAGTTCTTTTGGGAAGCGGTAAAGCTTTGATTTTGGGACCTGAGTACCGAATTTGAGAGCTATGTCCTTTACTCTTTCATCAATTGAGAGCCTCATATCAATAGCATCAGAGGCAGTCCTGGCACGCAATATGGTTCTTTTACCAATGATAACTGACGCAACATCCTCCTGCACACTTGCCAGATATGCAGACAAGCCTTCAACTGTCTGCAGCCTCATAGTGATCACCCGAAAGTGATTTCTGTTTGATATATATTGGAATAATGGACTGCAAACTGAAAGAAAACAAAATCACTTTTGATATCACCCTTTGTCTCCATAGACACAGAAAAACTCTGTGTCTCCTCAACACTATGCATCTGGATACAAAAAAAGAACTATCATGCTTGAATGTTTCATGAGAATCAGGAGACGCCTCTTCACCAGGGCCAATAACTTGAGTAACAAGCATGTTATCTGAACACCTGATCTCGAATAAGCCATGGGAACCAGCTGCTCTTGTTGATGCCCTTTGCAAATTGACCCCAAAGGCCTCTCCAAAGTCATCATGAACTAAGAGCACACCTCCAGAACACTTTGCCAATGGTTGCAGAACAGGGACCCTCACAGGACATTGTCCAGCACAAAAAGATATCAACAACAGTACTGTGTCTCTGTGCTTCATGACCAAGACTCTCCATCCACTTCATAGCTGTCTTCTCCAGATAAGCATAGTTTGGATGTTTAACCGAATGAGGCACTGATCCAGGTCCAAAGGTGTTAGGGCCACCAGCACACACCATGATCCTGCAGTTGCCACCTGATCTCTTGATGATTCCACGAGACAACTCCACTGATGGCCCTTGCATAATACCAAGGGCAACCTCTACTGCTGCTCCAATGCACCGATCCCTTGACACTTCTGGCACACTCAGTTGATAGGGCCTCAGAGATGAGAATATTGTGTGTGCAACAGGTAGCGAAGCATGTATAGGAGACAGATAAACACCTGTCCCAAAGATTAGAGCCTTCAAAGACTCATGGGTAGGCGACTTGTTTCCAGGTAGTACATCCGCTGAGACTGCTGCCCCCTCTGAGAAATCATACACTGAGACAGTTCTCCCATAAGTGATTATTCCTATCTTTGCGGTAGGAGGGAGCGAATCCACAAAGGCATGCAAGGAGCCCTGGAGATGCTGCAGTTGTGCCTCATCGAGGCATTCATCTATGAGGATAAAAATGGGGCCAGACACCCTTGTGTCGGACACTGGGACAAAGCCTGGCCGCCTGTTCCCCACCTGCACATAGTCTACAGTTGCGGATGCGAGCTCTGGCCAATGGAGCAGGTCCTGCTTGCTGGCGACCACAAATTCCCCTCGCTGCCATTGAGCTTCTTGCAAATGACACACTGCCACTGCCCGGAGCCGATCTGGACATCACAGTACAAGTTCACATATGCCCCGCAGTTCAGGCAACGGCGTGGATCACGCTCCACAACCTCTGGGCCAGGCGACACCTCTTTCCCCGGAGAAACCAGAGCTCCAAACCCCAAGCTAGGGGCACTGAGCAGCTTCTTCTGCTTGAGCACCTACAATGGCAAAAGGCAAACCAGAATCAGCGCTGGCTTTCAAAACCTTGTGAATGGGTATCCATGAACGGGGATGGATTTGTGATCCGATCCAAATGGTACTGTGCTTATTGGACACGCCACAGTTGAGGTGTAGAGAAGACAGGCGTTCATGGCTGCATCGGGGAGGCTAACCGTACCTTGTTTGCGGAGAATTGTACATAGGGGTTGTCCAGGCCGTCCACCTGGAGCGGTGACGGCGCAGGGGCGTGGTCCCCGTGCGGCGTGGAAGCGCCGTTGAGGTAGTGCGGCGCCGAGGAGGTGGGGAGGGAGGCGGTGGTGGCGGAGGAGGACGAGGAGTAGCCCCCGAGGCGGCGAAGGGCACGGGGTGGGGCGAGGCCGGGGTGGCGCGGAAGGGCACGGCCGCGGGGCGTAACGGCGATGAGAAGACGGGCGGGCCGGGCGGCGTGCTGAGGTGCGCCGGCGCGTGGCCGGACCCCGAGCCGGGGCTGGGCGTGCCCCGCGCGGGCGCGAAGACGCGCGGCGGCGGAGTGAAGGGCGCCGGGGCGAACGGAGGAGACGCGTGCGCCGGCGGCGGCTGCGGCTGCAGCCCCGGCGGCGTCTCCTCCATGCCGGCTGCGGATCCGGCGGCGGCGTGCGGATCTGGGGGCGGAGGGATGAGACCCGGGCGGAGGAGCGCAGGGTGGGAGAATTGGGAGATCCGGACGAGGAATGCGACGACGAGGAACAAGAGTTAATTGCTGGAGATGGGAGATGGGCTTCGCTTCGGTGACACCGGATTTGCGCCTGCTCGGCTCGGGTTAATCGAAAAAATCGACGTCACTACGGCTGGAACTCGGCTTCCTATTGGTCGGGACTCGCGCGTTTCCTGTTTACGAGAAGAGCAGAACGCTTGCCGCCTGACGGCGTGCCGTTTGCAGGTGCAGCCGGCCGGGGCGGGGAAGATGGGTCAACTCTGGAGTCAACAGCGTCCTTGCTTTCTGTGTGCAAAAATGCAAAATGTACATTGCAATAAATACTTGAAAAATTGGCCACAGGACACCGTGGCTTCTTTTATTTGCTGGTGGACATTTTATCATCTAAAGCTCATCACCAAAACCGCTGTCATTTCTAAACCGTAAGATCAATGGCTATGAACTTTTAATAACAACAAGATATGATAGTTATCTATAAATCATCTAATATCATACTTTCATAGAAAACCTCGTTAAGGACATGAAATCATGTCCACCACCAACCTTAACGGCCGCGATTTGTCGGGTGGACATGATTTCATGTCCTTAACAAGGTTTTCTATGGAAGTGAGTATTAGATGATTTACGATAACTATCATATCTTGTTGTTGTTAAACTTTTTTATAGTCATTGGCCTTATGATTTACAAATGGTTGTTGTTTGGGTGGTGAGTGTTAGATGACAAAGTGTCCACCAAAGAAATCAAAATCACTTTGAATGTCCTGTTGCAAATCGCCCTTTTCCGTTCCAAATTATAATTGGTTTGATCTTTCGTTCCCAAGTTTAACCATGTGTTTTTTTTTAAAAAAAAATATACAAGTATAATTAAATTTAAGTCATTCTTAAAGACTTTTTGTTAATAAAGCATGCCACAACAAAATAAGTGATATTTTTTTACACAACTTTTTAAATAAGACAGTGATCAAACTTAGGTTGAAAAAGTCAACAAACTACAATTTGAAACATATTTAGCATATGATTAGTAAATCCTGTGTAGCTCTTGCTAACGGTATTCTTCTCTCTTCTTAAATACGGTACCACGTCATTTAAAATGTCTACATAGCAACTCATTAAATGCAAATGAAACTTCCAATCGAGACTAGCCTTATTAGGGTAGTCCCAACACACACGAAATCCAAGACGATTACAAGAAAAAACGTCATCAATAGAAACCATATTCCCAACCGTCCCGCACAATAATCGCGGTGAGCGCCGCATTGCGGCGTAGGAGCGCCGCCGACGGCGAGGTGCGGCATCCTAGCGCTTGCGGGCGCGCGGCGCCGCGGGCGGTGGACAAGCGGGCCGGCACGGCCGCAGACCGAAAGCGGCCTGGCCACGCCCACCTCCATGCACCTCGACGAAGCGAGTTCTTCCCATCCAGCCTCCGTCCGCAGCTGGCGGGCGCAAATGGGTAGCTGGGCCGCCGCCAGACGGGCGCGACGCTGGGCCCCAGGCGCTGAGGCCCGGGGACGGCGAGGGCTTACGCTTGCACGGCTCTGGCGAGCACGCCCGGCCGGGCTATCTCAACCGGGCGCGCACGGGCGCTGGCGGACGGACTCGCGCCGGGGCGGCTATCAGCTGGCAAGAGACGCACGGGCACGACGGCGCGGCGAGGGGGACGGGCTCGCAGAAGCGTGCCGGCGGTGACTCGCGGGCGAGGCGAACGAGCGCAATCAATGCCATACACGCCGGTAGTTTTCTCCCAACGCCGAAATCGTAGTTTCTTCATGCCTCGGGGCAAGAGTCGACGCGATTTCTTCACAAAGAAACGGTTCGGCGTTTTTTGTTCTCTTTCTTCGTTTGATAACTGTGTCGCCTTAAATTTTTGGGGAGTTATTGAAGATAGAAACGACCTATTTATTGGCGTTGGGGCTGTCCTTTAGGGGATGTTTCGTAATGCAATAAATATATGACTAGTAAATCATGTGTAGCTCTCGCTAACGGTATGGTAAATACAAAACAAGATAAATGAGTTATCACCAAAACATAATGCTACAGCAAAAACAGAAAAGACTATATTTCTTTTTAAAATAAAGTAAATAGTGGGATAGATTAATATTCACGTCAAAAGAGATCCCCATAATCATCGGTTATCATATTGTTGGAGTCCATAGATCATCGATTATCATATTGTTGGAGTCCATAGATCATCGATTATCATATTGTTGGAGTCCATAGCACATATGCTTAAAGAGTAACATTGCAAATAACAGTAATGGTCTAAACTTAAATTGTGAACAAATCAAATGAAAGATATCCACCACAAACTTTAGTTGTAAACAAATCAAGTGAAAGGTATCCACCACCTAGAGTGTGTTTGGTTGTCCGGCGGGCCAGCCATGGCTCCTTGGGGCCAAGTTCTTGCTTATTTGGTTCCCCTGTTTTTCCCTTCGGGGCCAGGCCCAATAGAGCCATCCGTACCACCGGGGCCCGGCCAAGGTGGAACGCCGATCCGGGTCGCTCAGGGCTAGCCCTCCCAAATGTTCATGACACCTCCCTAGTCCCTATTGTCCGCACACCACGCCCTCACCACTCTCCTCCACCACCATTGTTGTCGAAGATATATGCTCGACAGTCTACCGAGGGGATACCCACGATGGTAGATTGATTGGTGGGGTGCACGAGATCAAGATCTAGGTGGTTATAGAGACACAAGGCACCGATGGATCTAGGTTCCGGCCATCGGCGTGACGTAAAACCCTACGTCATGTACTCGTTTTCTACGTATTAGCTATCATATACAACGTGGTAAAACAAGGGAGATCCCTACCCTCCTTATATAGATAAGGGTAGTGAAATCTCATGTTTGGTTTTGGAAATTGATGACACACTTGTGGACTAATCCTTTGCTCTAAGTGATGACTTGAGATAGGATTAGATGGATGACAAGGAGCATGATGATCATGAACATGGACAATGATGGTGGACATGATAGATCGTCAAGCTCGGTGATCGGCTTGAGAGGAACCCGGGAGATCAAGGCAAAGGTATCTTGATAGGGTTTTCCTTTCGGTGATCAAGACACGATAGAGCGTGTGATCACATTATAGGATAGATAGCCGACTATCAAGAGGGGATGCCGCGACAATCCTTTGGTGAAGTGCTTCTAGGTCCAATTGACTTGCATATTGCATTTAGGACAATGAGAGCACTAACTTCGATCTTGCCTAACTTTTTCGGCGAGCTAACATGCATGATAACGTGTTCATCTTGGACGTGTTGGCAACCTATGGCAAGAGGCAAAGCAAAGTTGAAGCAAAGAGCAAAGAAAAAGAATGAAGAATTTGTCGCCCCAGGGCGACGGGCGCATGATGGCGTGATCGACGATCGACCGTGGCTCGCCGCTAAGGCGATCGCGTAGAGCTCTCGCAGCGCCGAAATTGACCGACGCGCGACCGAAACCGACCGAAGCTTCCGATGCTCGATCGGAAGCGTCGACCGACGCATGGAGGAAGCGGCGGTCGTGGGCCCGACCCTTTGTCGGTAGCGACCGGAAGCGATGACGGACCCGCGACAGGACTCGGGTGAGTCCGGTCGGTGCGCCCGGGCCGATCTGCCAGAGCACTTTTTGAAGACCATCGGCTCTATTTTGAGAGGAGCTCTATATATACTTGGATGGCCGGTTCATTGAGCCCCTCTTGCACATTTGAAGCTTCCAACTTGCTATTGAGCTTGTGAGACTCCTCTCCACTCATCTCTCCATCCCTAACTCGAATTCTTGGTGAGATTGAGAGTGATAGAAGTGCATTGCATCATCGGTTGCATCTAGAGGCACTTCATCCTTGGAGAAGCCGCGGGATTCTTGTTTTCTTGGGAATTTGCCCGGTTCCCTAGTGGCTTGGAGCAAGAGGCGGTGTTGAGCTCGATTGGAGCTTGTTCGAGGCCACACCGGTGGTTTGTGAGGGGTTGTTCCTTACCCGTGGGGAGATTCGCGAAAGGAGCACTAGTGGATTGCTCGTGGCTTGTTTGGCCCCCTCTTGTGATTGGTGTGCTTGAGCTCCCACCGAGGATTTGGCACCGGCCATTAAGCTTAGCAACCATCAAGTGGGTGTGTCGCCACAACGGGGACTAGCGTGCCGGCAAGCACGTGAACCTCGGTGAAAAATCATTGTGTCACTTGTTCTTGCTCGTTGGAGATTTCTTGGTGATCACGGTGATTGGCTACGACCTCGACACTACTCCGGTGGTATTGTATTCTAGCACCTCTTGCATTACTTTGGTAGTATATCTTGTTAGGGTGCTTAGTGTGAGTAACTTGTTTAGTTAGCTTAGCCTTGTTAGCTTCTAGTGGTAGAAATAGTTAGTATATCTTGTCCACCTAGGAGTAACTTAGCAACCTAGCCATTGCTTGTGATTAGAGATATTAGAATTGCTAGAATTGCTAGGAGGCTTGCATAATTAGCTTGAAGCATTTGCTTATTCGCTCCGCCGTCTTATTTACTAACCGCCTTGCTTAGTGTTGTTTGTAGATTTTTTAATAGGCTATTCACCCCCCCCTAGCCATTAGGACCTTTCAGGTAGGGTTACACATAGAATCTCCAAGGTATAGATCGATACGATCTGTTACATGATTTTCGGGATTGGAGTCTATCCTAGCAAATCGCCATATCCAGGATATCCTTTGAATGTCATGCGACTTGCAGCTTCTGCTGTCTTGACAACATCTAGGACCAGCTTACGGGACTTCAAGAATCATAAGAGATATTTTAGTCAATATCTATAGAACACACAGTTTGGCTAGACTCCAGAATCAAAGAATCATCTATATCAATAGGACACATAGTTTGAGCTATGAAAAGATTATTGTGTAACATTGCTCACGGAACATGGACCAAGGGGAATGTTGGCGGATGGCAACTTTTATTAGCTACATATCGAGACCACTACTACTAGATGATGATGTCCTTGATAATGATCTTTGGACTTGTCGCACCACTAGTCTCTTGACTCTCTTCTTCCTTTGTCGTCATTTTTTTGCCCGCCTACAACCGTACTTCCTCTAGAGGTTACAGCCACACTTCTTCCAAAAGTAGCTTGTTGCACCTACTGCGGCAATGACATCAACTACAGTTAATACATAATCCTTGCAGAAAGCACGTATGCTGCGAACCACCGGTGATGCCATGAAGCTGAATGAGTACTCGATAAGACTTTACGTGTATCCTTGGCCTGGGGAGATGGCTGCAGTGGAGGTGACATGCTAAGATGTGACTGCAACATATGTGGTGGAGGTGACATGCTAAGATGTGACTGCAACATATGTGGTGGAGGTGACAAGGCCAGACGTGGCTATAACAGGGTTGGTGGTGTAGGGAGCTCAACTTTGGAACATATTTTGGCACAACATTCTCCCTAGTTACTCTTGACAGACTACAAGCAACCAATCATTGCAGGGGAATAAGATCCTGAGTATAAATAGCTTGAATGAAGATGAAAAATACAAAGAGGGAGAAACCAAAGTATACCAACAATAGTCTTATTAGTCAAACCATTGATCGAGTAACTTTGGAAAATGTCGTCCAACAGCTGTTATGTCATCCCGCATGCCGAACCTCTAGTTGTGCAAATCACTTGGGATAGGCACGAAGCTGTTGCGATAGCCTTCTTCACCCACTAGCAGTACACATCGATGGAACCACTAAAGAGGTGCGTAAGCCTCTCCGATCTCGCTTAGCAATGTATGGGCCATCACATGGCTGTCGTTGAGGACCCACCACAAAGTGGACAATGTCGATGGCATAAGAGGAGAAACACACAACATCTTTACCTAGACTCGATCGGTGATAAAAAGTGTGCTAGTAAAGTTAATTATAAATAGTTGTATATTAATTAAGTTGTAGTCGATAATCTTATTTGTTTTATGTAGTATTAGACTCTCTTATACATACTCCTCACTAAACTTTTTTTTCTTAAGAAGCTAATTGATTCAATATCACATTTCCTAGATGTTGATTTTTATAACCAAACATAAGACAAGAACAAAAGAAAAAGAGCAAGAGAGCATTAAATGAGTAAAGGGCCTAGCCCCCCTGTTCTTTTATAGGGGAGGTAGGATTGATGCCTTTCATTCTTTCTCCTAGTGGGGCTTGTATTAACAAAAGTGTATTGAATTTTTATCTCTTTAGCTTACTTCTCTAGTAGGGCCCATCCTTATTACCACTTGTCTAATTTGCTTTGTAAGTCCCCTATAATTTGTTTTATGGTTTAGTAATGCATTGCTATGGAGGTTTTGCTCTATAGTTTCTATAAAAAAAAGAGTGTTGAGGGGCTATAGTGGCCCTAAACATTCTCAATGAAACTCCTAGGCCTTGTTATTGGGCCCTAAACACTATAGTGTGGGTCCCTAACAAATTTCCTCCAACACAAGCCCCTCGGCTATTCAGGTTTAATCGAAAGTACAAATTGCAATGGTTGAATTCGCTAAGTTTGTCCTTGTTACAAGTCAGACTTGGCTATGAGGACCATCCTTCACAACCCATACATGTGTGTTTCACTAAAAACTCCTTTCTAGAAATCTAATGGTAAAAAGGGTATGGTGAAAAGAGCATGCTCATGACACTCATCTATACATAGAACATCTAAAAGAGTTTATCTTCACCAAAACTTTGCTTGAACTTCTGAGACATCTCCTTTGGCAACTTGCTCCTTCATCGAGCCTTGAGTCTTTATAGCTTCTCTTTGTAATCAAGCCTCCACCGAAGCAATTGATGTTGTCAAAGGCGTACTAACATAAATGCGCACATTGTTGACACTACTTAGCGACATCACTAAAATAACAATGACACCAAAAATGATATAAGGGCAATGGCACCAAATAGCTTTGGTATATAAAAATTACTTTGCCACCAATAAACTAGTCATGAACAAAAACCTATTCTTCTAGTTATGAGACTAGGTTGTCATCCCTAACTATGAACTAGAAATATATCAATGGCATAAATATTATTATAAGACTAGGCAGAAGGAAATAATATAAAGATAAAATAAATAACATAGGTTCTACAAGGCAGATAATTATACTAATTGTAGCATTTTACCTAGAGATTATCAGGTTGTCATTTATATTCTACCACTAGGAAGGTATCTACGGCTAGAATGTGTAGTATTAATAACATCTTTATACTATGAAATAGTAATAAACCAATAATGAATAATGTTTCTACTAAATAACAAGGTTGATATCATAATAAAGATAAATAATAATATGATAAAGATATGTATAATAAATGATAATAAACATAATGATAAATATAGGGATCAAGCAAAACATAATGATAAGATAAATATTCAACAAGTATTCTAGTCTAAGGACTCACATCGAATAACATAAAGAAAACTTACTAATGAGTAGCTATCATCACATGCTATTATCTAACTCTAATTAGTGCAAACATCTAGTTATCATTGTTAGCATTATTACTTTATATCATACTTAGGGAACATCAACTAAGAAGGATTCAATAATAAAATCTTCACCTTTGACGTGACACACGTCCTACCATTCACTATATTTGAAGGGAGGATTATAGAGGACACAATGGGGTTGTAACCCCTACGATCTACCACGTGACTCGACATATAGCGGGCATTTGCAGATATAATATATCTAAGAACCACACTTACA
The DNA here is from genome assembly GCA_015847255.1 of Hyparrhenia diplandra. Classification (NCBI taxonomy): domain Eukaryota; kingdom Viridiplantae; phylum Streptophyta; class Magnoliopsida; order Poales; family Poaceae; genus Hyparrhenia; species Hyparrhenia diplandra. The sequence goes on from JADLZK010012696.1 coordinate 173,996, forward strand.
TAAGTTATAACACCTATCTTGCATGTTACAAGATGAGGGCTATACAATCCTAAGTATGCAATCCATAATAAATATCTAACTCTACTAGACACATTAAAGCAAACAATAAACATTGCAATAGATAATATAATAAAGATAAAGCACAATGTCATAGATAAACTTGAGTAATATATTAAATATATAAAAGTACCTATAGAACACCTTGATGAGAATCCGAAGTCCAAGCCTTCTTAGACTTGAATCTTCTTCTAATCTATTACTATGTACCTAATTTCTCTAGAACTAGATCTATTCTAAAGAACTAGGGTTTGTGGCTCTAGATGATTTGATCTCTAGAACTTAGATAATGATCTTTTGTATTGAATTAGGGTTTTGAGTGGGTCCGGGTCCGGCCTTACTTATATAGCCCCATAGGATGAATCTCAGCCTCGGATCAAACTGGCTTAATTGGACAGCCTAGATTTGATCTCAAAGTCGGTTGTGAGAAGCTTCCAGAAGATGGACACATGGTGTGACGTGGCATGGACGACCGACCCCACCACCATGAATGGCCAACCCTATGTGTCAGCTTGTGGGTCCCATCTTCTTCAGGTCGTCTTCTTTTGTCCTTTAGGTCCCTGGAATTTATACTAATCCTTTTGTTTGGTCCTTTTTTTCCGTTTCCCTATTTCTCGTATTTTTTATCCTATTTTCTTGATTTATCCCGCAAAACCGGATATGCAACAAAAACTCGTGAAATTCATTAGTATAAACCATATCTTTAGTGTTCTTGTTCTCATTTGTTCCATTTCTTTATGGTAAAAAGTTGATGTTATGCACCATTAACACACATCTATGATTTTTTACATTTGTGACAAATCAAAATCATCATTCACCGAATAGTGCATAACTATGACTAAATTTTATGTTTTGTCATGGACCATTAGTGATAGGCATCAGGTGTTGACCATTAGTGATGAAGCATGATATCACCACAATATCATCACTTAACAACACAAGATAATGCCACAAACCACAATGTCCTGATGGACATAAGGGTTCCCTCGTAGGATCGACTACTTGGCAAAGAGATAGACCAACCCACGGACATCCCAGACAAAGCGAGACAAAGGTGTGTACCTTCCAAGGCAAGAGAACCGCCCTAGTTGGATAAACACGGCGAGGTCACGCTTCATGGCTACACGCTCACATGTGGAGACAACCGCCCGTGTAAGCGATCTTGACTCTTCCCGTTTTTTTGATGGAGTCGACTTGAAGGCTAGTGAGCCACCTTGGGATGTTTGGTGCTAGCATAACTGGTAGGTAATTTGCCATCACCTTGGTGTTGCCTCCGGCGGCCACCGCGGTGGCATAAGCTTGGAGCCACTACGTGGGGTGGACATGGTCGTCATACGTGTCTAGGCTGGAGATCTTGAAGTCGTGAGGCCATGCGAGGGTGCATAGGTCCTTGGAGTATGCACAAGGAGAGTCGGTGGACCGCGTCTCCTCATCGGCATCATCCTCGGTGTTGCGCTGTCGGCGGTTGTTAGCATCGATGTTGTTGTTGCCACCGTGTCGGGTACCAATATTAGAGGTACCCTAAACACATGACAAATCGCGGCAAAACCCAAGCGGCACTCGGCCCAGATCAGCCTCGACGCAAGCTCAACCCACGGGATACTTCCGCCTCGCACGAGCTCAAAGGTCGGAGCCGGACTCCGCCTCGTACGAGCTCATAGGGGCCAAGCTCGTAGGTCGGAGCCCGAGCTCCGCCTCACACGAGCTCGGAGACCGTACAGTCAATCTCCGTCTCGCACGAGCTCTAAGCCACGCCCGAGCTCGTCAAAACATGAGCTCACGAGATCCCCCGAGCTCGCCACGCGCCAAGACGAACCGCGCGACCTCGGAGGCCGCGCGGCTTATCTCCGACTCGCACGACCTGAAGCTCGGAGCAACGCGAAACTCACGAGTCCGTGAGCTCAGCCCCGCGCCAACACGAACCGTGCGACCTATCTGTCTCCGACTCGCACGACCTCGGACCTCGGGAGTACGGGAAACCCACGAGCTCGGGAGCTCGCGCTCCCATCCGGACGAATCCCGCGACCTCGGAGGTCGCACGACTTATCTCCGGATCGCACGACCTCGGACCTCGGAGTACGGGGGATTCACGAGCTCGGGAGCTTGCGCTCTCATCCGGACAAATCCCGCGACCTCGGAGCTCGGAGCGACGCAAAGGTCACGAGCTCGCAAGTCTCCGGGACCGAGCTCGCAAGCCTCCGGGACCACATACCCGACGGATCGCACATCCCAACGAAGGGTCGGAGGAAGTCCAATCTACAACACTCTATCTAAGGGTACTCGAGTACCGGAAGGCGTGCGGCGTTTGCCGTAGGCTGCGGCGCGCCACGACCCAGCACCGGACACGACGTATCAGCAGGATGCGAATCCGCCTCCCCGACAAACGCCACACGGACAACCACTACGGACAAATCACCTCTTCGCCGAGCTCTCCTAGCCACACATCTTTCTACAAGCGTCCGCGAGCCCCGGCGGAGACAAAGGAGCGTGCGGCGGATAGCCGCAATCACGAGACTCTCGCGCGCACCCCTACGCAATAGACGGACGGCTACGGCACGCTGCGTGCAAGAACCGAGCGACGCGTCGACATCCATCGAGGCGAATTTTACACTTTACCCCTCTATTTTGTATTCTTCGCATCTTTAGTCCTTCTCCTGGTGGCACCCATGTATCCTCCCCTTTCGACTATAAAAGGAGAGCCTTGGCCACCGGGAGAGGGGATGGATCTTCTTCCCATCGCACTCTCATTCGAACACACACCACACGAACACGAGACTTGGGAGCCGGCCTCCCTCTCTCGACTATCTTGTATTCTCCCCGATCACGAGTATTTGAGCTCGGCCACATAGTGACCCGACCGGAGACCGGACTAGGGTGCCCGATTGCCCAAAACCGGTATAAATCTTGCGTCTTGTGTCCCTTGAGCTAGGCCATCGAAGTCCCACACGAGCCATTCGACCGATTTTATCGCGGTGCGTGGGTATATCCGCCATATCCGACCACGACACACCGCCTTGCGGATTTTGGTTGACCTCCGATCCCGATTGGGGTCGCCGCTTGTTCTTCCTACACACCCGCGAGGGCTGCCCCCCTTTGTTTCTAATGATATTTAGCCGATATATAAATATAAATTTGGTTAAATTTGAATTGTTTTGACTCTTCTAAGATAGTTTAGCTAGCAATGATAAAAAAAATAGTATAACAATTTTTGACCGCACATTTTTTTTGATAAAATATGCATATAATTACTAATAGTACAGTTCACTATAGATGATTAAACAAATAAATTTACAAGAAAGTTTAAGTATTTGTATGTTTTTAGCAAAAAGTAGCAAGAAACGGTGAATAACATTTTTGAGCATGTATTTACAGATATTTACGGCTATACCGTGCATATAGTATCATCTATCCATCATCAGGACCTTGTTCGGCTGCTTGTAAAATCGCTGGCTGGGCTGTTTTGGGCTGGGCCCTGCCGTTCGGCTGGCAAAAATCACCCTCAGCCCAGCCGAACGGCTGCATACCAGCGAGCCAGCCTTGTCCAAAAAAAAAAAAAAAAAAAAACAAAACCAGCGAGCCGGCCAGCACTTCCGCTCCCTCCCGCTTCCTTTCCCCATCGCGCCGCGCAGCTGGGGTTCGAGGTCCCTCGCCTCTCGTGGTCGCGTCCCCGCAGGCGGCGGCGGTCCTGAGAGCCACACTCGCCGTGTACCCGCCTGCAGCCGCGGTCGCCGGCGACCTGGACCTCGGCTTCGCTCCCACCACCCGCCGCCATCGACGCCGTTCCCCGGAGAGCAAGGTACGCCCAATCCCACTTCTCCATTGCGCCACCCTCCCGGATGTACACCTTCCCCTCATCCCCGCCTTTCTTCTTGCAGTTCGAGCTGCCACCGCCGACGACGTCGCTCCAAACGCCGCCCTCGTTACGGTCCTGAGCGCCGCATCGCCGTGCATCCGCGGTCACCTCCCAGCTGCACGGCCTTGCTGGTTGGCTGGCTGGCTGCTTGCTGCTAGCAGCTGGTTGGCTGGCTGGTTCAGTAGAAGCTCCAGCCCAGCCAAATTGATCCAGCCGAACAGGGTCCAGATACTAGAACGACAACGAGAACAGCGAGACTGAGAGGCAGTAGAAGTAGTACGGAGGGGGAAAAAGGAAAAAGAAAACGGCGGCGAGACAATGGCCGGAAAGGAGATGGCGCCGAGCTCGAAGGCGGTGGAGCCACCGGCGACGATACGCCTCGTGAACTTCATCTCCGAGGACCAGGCAAGGCCCGAACACTTGCCTCCCCCTCTTCCCTCTCTCGCTCGCTGGTCGGGCACGTAGAATCGGAAGGGCAAAACCTAGGAAGAAAATTAGCTGAGCTTTCTGGGAGAATCTCTGAAATGTTGCGGTTCGAAATAAATTGCAGCTCGATGAGGTGAAGCGGACACGAGGGGAGCGGGTGGAGGACGGCACTGCGCAGCGCGACAAACCCCTCTTCCAGGTGAGGTCACCCCTCATAATCCTTTTAGGCCCGTTGGTTTGGAGCTAATCCGGATTTTCGTCATGCGCTGTTGCAGATCTTACAGGAGAACAAGGAGAAGAAGGACGCCGAATTCAACGAGCGGTTCAAGCACAGTATGTCTTGTGATGATGATGCCCGGATACCACCATGCTATGTTCTGTGTTTGCGCCGCTGTCGGCAGAGTTTTTCCATCATTCTGATTTATGGATAGTTTTCTGTGCTAGTACTCGTAGGAATGTGGTCACAAAGAACTTGGACAAATTTGATTTTGTCGCGTTAGCTGCAAGTTCAAGTTGCAACAAGATCTGTACAGGCCAAAAATAATTCCTAGTCACTGAAGCTTGTGGGTAGTAGTATGGATACATTTGTGTTGTCTTCATTTGAAATGATATGGAGTAACAGAAGATTTATTCTTGTTTTAGTGTGGTTTGTTTGGAAGAAAGTTTGCAGCTAGCTAAACAATCTTTGTGATCTGCTATCAAGGCTTAGGAATAGTGAAGTTTGATTTTTTTTATATATTAAAAAATGAATTTGGCTTCTTGTTTTGATTTTAATTGTTGTCTATATCCAGGACCTCCAAAGGCTTTGGATGAGGATGAGACAGAGTTTCTTGATAATTTGGCTTCGTAAGCATTTAATGTAAGCTAGCTCACTTTGAAAATCACTACTTCAAGATGTAAAACAAAATGGTGTATTGTTGCCCGTCAGCATCCCCACGAAGGGTGAAATATTTAACAGCAATAAAATTTATTTGCCATGCTCCCTGATGTATCTTTATGTGTATACCTACTTATTAAGGGTTCTTTCTCCTCACTTCTTGTTACCAACTGCTGGGAGCACAAAATCAGGGTGTGGATGGCTAGATCCGTCATGTGTTCTGTACTTTAATAATAAGAAACCTGGTGCATTTGTTCATTCTAGCATACGAAGGCTTTGTTTTTTTTTTTTTTTGTGATGTCATTTTCACCTTTTCTTTAGTAAATATTAAAACTGAAAACCCTCACTCCGAAGTTTTCCAAACCAGGTCACAAAGTTGAACAAAATATATTCATCATAGTTTTAAAGGGAACCGAAACCAGCTTACAGCGCTGTAGTTTAGAAAAAGGCAAATTGACTACTTGAGCTGCTGCAAAACCCTTGTGACTAAGTCTCATGTCAGTCCCCTTATCCCTGATAGTATACTATATTTCGCATATCTAGTTTGTATATAGTAGTAATAGGACAATGGCTATACTTGATAGTGGTAGCCTCAGGCGTATGCTGTATTAGGAGAGGCTTGCAAACCAGCTACAATAAAATACTTAAAAATGCATTGTAAAAACCGTGTATGCCAACTGTTTACCACAATCACAGATATATGCTAATATTATAAATCATGCATGATTTAGTACAAATCAATGTGTCTTCTTGAAACAGTTTAGAAGTTTCTTTGAGTATCTATTAAAAACTTGACATGCGGCCCCAGGCATTTTGCTTAAGACCCTATACAGTGGCACCTTTGCCCATGTGAGAACAACCATGACCTGAGCTGTGCACTTTCATGTGGGACAGATGAGGGATTTTTTAACCCTGCCCTGTAATTCACTCCCATAGGGAGTCAAACCCAGGACTGGAGTGCTACTAGAGCCACCTAACCAACTCAGTTAGAGGCCTGTTTGCTTCTTTGAGTATCTATTGCAAACATAATGTTCATATGATATGCCTTACAATGCAAACATAATGGGTGACTAGGCATAATGTTTCTTAATATTTCATATTTGTAACTTTGATTAACTTTATGAGAAACAGGAACTTTTGGTTTACATTAAGAGAAACATGAACTATATTATTTATGTTCCTGAATGAACTTCCGGTGAGCATGTTAGGGGGGAAGAAATTACTGCATGCTTTTATTTTTCCACTGGAAAGAGTATTGTTATTTCTTATTTACAAATCATAAAACAATATGTCTGTGGCGTTCAGTGTTATTTTGTTGAAATTCAGAAGAGTATGGAAATAATCTTGAATCCAATCATAGGCTAGCTTGGTAATCTTCTTAGTCACTAATACTTGTAATTTAATAGGAATAGATAAAAATTACGAACATAAAACATATGGGATCTAAATTGTATTGTAACTAGCGATACCTTATTTCTTATGGCCTATGTCTTTTGCATCATTCTTAGTTCCTTGCTTTATGTTACTTGGGCAGTCAAGAAAGGAATATGAACAACAGGTGGCCAATGAAGAAGCGGAACAGCTCCCGCAGTTTCCATGTGAGTAGCATACTGATAAGTAACAATTACTATGTCTTTCCCTAGCTTTATTGTTTCCAAATGACCCTCTTATTTTCAACACTGACAGTATTTTTATCTTCGAATAGGATCACAATCAAACATGAAAGCCTTACTTTAGCTTCAGCACAACAGTCTAAGTTGTTGCATTTGGTTCGCTTGTATGCCATTGTAGCTTAGCCTATCAGAATTTTGTTTATTGTTTATCATCTGAATGTTATACTCCCTCCGTCCCAAATTGTAAGTCATTTTGGCTTTTCTAGGTATAATAGCTTTTACTATGCATCTAGATATGCGCTATGTCTAGATACATAGTAAAAACTATATGAATCCAAAAAAGCCAAAATGACTTACAATTTGGAATGGAGGGAGTAGCATAGAATAGCAGATGTGGAGTTCTTAGATGCTCCATTAGTGTTATGTGATGTCATTTTTTCTCATAAGCTAGTAAACTTCAGCTATCGTTTTTTGTACTATGAGACTGCTGGCTACAATTGTGTTTCAGGAATAGATAAGATGACTATCTGGTCTCATCCACTTGCCGGGTCACATGACTGACTAAGTCTAAATGAGTATTTGTGTTTCAGGAGGCTGTAGCTGCAAGGTCCAATATTGTTCATGAACTCGAGACTCCTACAGTATCTAGACCTGAGGTATGCTATGATTCACAGATTCAATGCAAACTCATGTTTCATGTGATGTCATGGTTTTAAGACAATATTAAAGAAAAGTGTGTGATACATATTGCTTATTAAGTGCATTTCGCTGTGATTCAATCATTGCATTTGTCATTATGATGCTATCAATGGAACATCAAGATATGTGTTCCATCAATCTGTCCAGCTGAAGCTGAACTACGCTTTTTGCGCGTACCCCTGTTCAGGAAAGCAGACCTAAGCCACCTACAAAGAGGAGCCAGCCTGCACTCCTGAAGAACATAATAATTTCCGTGAAGCCGCAAGCCAAGAAACCGAAGCTTGAGGCGGAAGCCAAACCTGCCCCCGAGGAGCGGCCTTCAAATGGGCATGACGCAGATCAGAAGCAACCAGATGACACAAAGGCAACACTCGGCTCTCTGGTGGGCCTACGACGACGACGATGAAAGTGGCGAGGACGATGACTGACAGTGGTGTCCGAGTATAGGTAAAGTATGGATACCGCATGGTTACTGGTAGAGATGCAGTGGGGCTGCAGCCAGTGGGGTTTCCCTTGATGAGAGGCAAAATTGGCTTCTCCCTTGCACTGCAAAGCCTACACGGAAATTTTCTTGTATGTATTGTACAATTTGAATATGAACCAGGAACATACTAATGATTTCTCTCCGTTCCAAATTATAGAGACATTGTTTTTGCTATGTATTCTATGTTTAGATGCATAGAAAAGAAAAGCATCTAGAAAAGCAAAAACAACCTACAATTTGGAACAAAGGAAGTACGTACATTGTTTTACAAATGAACCATGTAGTGGTTTCATTTTATCTTATGAGCGTGTTTTCCTAACACATGGACGTTCAGAAAGCTGGTGATGATATGTAGTTTTTATCTACCCCATCAGCTGGTTGCTGGCCCGAACCACCTTGCAGATTGGAACATGTAGCAAAAAGGAGGAAGAAATGATGTAACATTTCACAGCTTATTTATATCTTGGGAGAAAAAGCTACGCGTTTTGGAAGCGACTTATGAAAGTGACCGAAATTGGACGGGAACTTGAAGCTAATTGCAATCCATGCAGCAATTTCTCGGAGTCTGGTGATGTGCCTTTGACCAGCGCGCGGGAAGATGTACGACGTTGCGGTACGTACTAGCGGGGCAGTAGGGTTTGGTGTGGTGTGTGCAGTACTGCAGTACGCGTTGTACTGACGAAACAAAGCCAGGTCCGCGCTTGTGCGCTTGTGTACTCCACTCTGGTGCCAGGATCGTTGTACTGTACTGACGAGCGCCGGTACCAGCACCGGCAGGCGGCAGCTTGAATCCCTGCTTCTCTAGCAGTACTGTACTGCACTTGGCTGCGGTGAGCCGGCACAAGTATATATATAGATCTTCATCAAACCCCAATATCCCATGGAGGTGAGTGATGGCATTAGCACTAGTGGTAGTTTGGCAATGGCGTGACCACCAGGTTACACAGACACAGGTCACAGGTAAAGAGATGGAGGTGGGTTTGATTGGAGACAGGGACGAGGCAGAGCATGGGATGGGGCCATCAACAAAATTTCCAATTTCCGTTTGCTTACTCACAAGATGGAGGGACTTGTGAGAGGGAGAGAGCTGAGACTGAGAGCTCAGCTGGTGTCCTGCTGTTGTTGCTTCCTCCCCCTGCACTGCCTCTTCCTGGCTCCCCAACGTTGCCCTTTCCCATCATCTCTCTTTCTCTCTCGAGTCGCTTTTGTTATGTTTTTGCCTGCATTCTTTTTTCTCAGTAGCACTATTACTTTTAGTTCTAATAAACAACGCAGGTCTGCAGCAGATTTACATAAATAAAACGAAGCACTTTACAACGTTTTATTCCACTACAACGGGGTTACCTTGGCAGATTATCCCTTGTATTCTGCTAACCGTATTTAAGAATCTTCTCCCTAGAGTGTACTTTCAGGAAGGGGAAGAAATATTCTGTCTTCATCTTCAGGGAGCCTGCATGGACAATTGGACATCACGTTGCTCCTATTATCCAGAGTTCGACGCTCAAGGAATAGGGGCACAAGGCGATCCTCACCATGCCAGACAGGAGACCGAACATGAGCTTCCGATGCCTCGGTACACAAAGAACAGGAAGAAAGACGAGAAACAAGAATCCCATCAGCGCTCCCCAGGGTTTCTCACCTGCTGAAGATCGTCAGCAACCAAAGATGGCTTCGAGAAAAATAATTAGGAGGGGGCCAAGTGGCCATAGATCGATTCAGAGTTGGTTCTCCTTCTCCGGCTTCTCCAGCAACTAATTTTGATCTTAATCCAATTCAATACGTGTGGATTAGATGTATACATATACAATCAACAACCCCCCAATACAGTTCTACTATTATTTAGCTGTAATTTCGATCTATGTTTCGTTTACTTAAATTTCTCTGGATTGATTCTTAGCCCTCCAATCTAGTCGAATGGAGGACTCTGGTAAACACGGTAAAACCTCAGTATATAATGCTGAAATCCAGTGTTGAGTACATGACAATTAAATCCTTCTTTAATCTTTGCATTAACATGGACTCCTGCAGTTTTAGTAAGTATTCTGTATTCGCAGTTGCAATGTCATGCATACAACAGCTATTACAATGGACACTGTTACATTTCTTCCTGCCTGGCGACTAAACCAACAGCTTGCCTTCTCCAGGACTGTTGTCGGTTCATTACAACCTTATCCTGTTCTGAAACTGCAATGTCAATTTATTCTGGATTTCAGCAAACCTGAAATGCAAACCGTGGCTGTCTTCAATAATATAACACCTAATTTTCAACTGCTCTGCTTGCGGGCACAGTCAGCATCCAGCGTGATATAACCAAATTTTAAAAACTTGTAGCGAGTAAGCTTTGAGTTTACACCATTGAAAGATCCCTAAAACTAGTACAGAATACAATGGTAACAAGACATGGGGCAACATAAGGGCCAAGGAGTCCATAACTATTTAGCACCTATCAATTATCTAAATTACAAAACAAAATACAGCCTATTTAATCAGCAGTTTGAAGATAAAGGTGGATAAGCATACTATCTAAACGTACAGGATCTGATACATAGGAAAAGTTTTCTTTAACAAAAAAAAAAATCAAGGCTTCCATATCTTCATCATACAATCCTCAGCAATGGTGGCTACTAAGTTCCTGTGAGGATGGTGCGTAATGCCTATGACATCCTTCTCATGGACCTGCGATATCCAGGGTAGCATGTCAAGGTATTTAGTTATATTGGTTAACTTGATAGTTGATAAATCACAGTGACGAGGAAGAACAAAAGGATTAATAAATTTGCAGGATCTTGGGCAAACCTTCATTAGATGCTCCAGTTTACCAGATTGGTAGCTAAAGCAATACATGTTCCTGCAAAACAGTAACTCACATTTAGATGCCGCTATAGACCAAGATAACAAACCAAATCAAAGCATTAGACAATGAAAATATATATAGTGATATCCTCACATGTCTTCACCAACACAATATATCCATTCTCCTTTTGGGGAAACTGAAGCTGCAACAAAATCTCCCCTTCTCGCTTACTCCAGATGAGAAACTCTTTACAACCTGAAACAAATTTTAAAGGTAATCATAATCAAGCACTAGAAATAACAGCTAAAATGGCAGTCACATCATATCCTTGAATTGCTTACATTCTTCAGCCCTTTGTTAAACAAATTAAAACAAAATTTGCAGAATTTGGTTAATTTAAAATTTCACCTTTTATTTCCATTTTTTAAGGTAAGTGGTGAACCATCTAATGAACAGATGATGTTATTGGCTTATTACTATATATTGCTTTATTGAACATTAAATGTGAAGCTAGCAATAATTCAAAAGATCATCCAACAAGCATAAAAAAAAAAATTGCTGACAGATAACTAAGGCCAGATGGTAAATTATGTTTCCAAACAATATAGAGGTGAACTAGATTCCAATAGATATCCCTGGATTTAGAGGCAAAAAAAAAAAGGCACAATAAAAAATAGGATGTGCATTCAGAATACCTGTCCTTGTAAAGTCATGATGAATATCGATGAAGTCTTATTGCAGACAACAATGTGATCAGTATTTTTTGGAAATAAATGGACAGAATTAACAGATGCATCTCCTCCCTGAAAACAAAAGGACACATGGGTAAACATGAATTTACTAAAGGTTACAAATATTGTCACACTTCGAGAGCATGAGAAGTCAGTACCCTCAAAGGAGGTGGTGGCTTGAAAGTATGCAAGCAATCTGTTGTTTTAGTATCCCAGACCTACAATGAGAAACAATAATAAATCAATAAAATGGCTGTGAATTGTTAAACAATTGAAACTTGAACTGTAAATACGAGACAAGGTCAGCAATCAGCACCTTAACAGTACAATCACTGGAAGCTGTAATGACACGGCTACCGTCAGTAGTGAAGATAGCATAATTCACATAGGAAGTATGACCTCGAAATTCTTTCAGCATCTTTCCAGACTTGAGACCATGTACCCTGCAAAAAGGAGGGAGGAAGAATAAGCCTTTAATTCTTTTCAGGATATAAAACTGCACAGAACATGAATGAATGCATGAAAACTGAAATTCTGAACCCAATCCAAAAGAAAGAAAAAGAGATCCAGAAAAGCAGCCTGCAGGCGTTTCAGAAACAAACACAATTCAGTGCAGATAAAATCTCATAGTTCAAATTTGTGAAAAATCACCTGGTTGTTTGATCACCCTTAGTACAAACCTACTTAGGGCAATCCTTATGAATTTATTTATAAAAAAATTTCAAGCCTAGATTTTTGTTTAAGCTTGATAATGGCAACACAAACATATTAACACAGATGGAGATGAAGGCTGCAAACAGAAGTTGGATACTTTAAAATTTGGATGCAAATTTCAAATTGGGAAATTTGGCTTGCTTCCATTTCCCATTTCAGGCAAGGAAAATTAGTTTCAATCAACCATCAACAGTCTTAACGAGTAGCCTTTTTATTTTTTTGAAATTTAAGTCTATCTTATAGCAAATGGGCCCACTACTTAAGTATGTAGCTCATTTAAGTCTATCTTATAGCAAATGGGTCCACTACTTAAGTATACTCAATTCTTTTAAATAAAATTACCAACCTATACTGTAGATTGATTGGATTATCTTAAAAAGGACTCAGGAAGTGCTGATATAACAATTGCAGCAATGCTTAGGATACTGCACAAATACAAAAGCCATCAAACAAAATGTGAAAAAAAATGAAACTTGCTCAAACTAGCAGATATCATCAACTCTTTGTTCCCAAGAGAATCAAAGAAGTAAAATATGATGAATGATATTTCAACAGTAAAATTAGGCTGGTAGTTTATGGTTATATGAAACCTGTGGTAGTGTCAAAGGATGTACTCAATATTTGGGTTCCATCACGTGAAAATGTAACACTTGTAACACCTTTTCGAATGTGCACGCTCAAGACGCCGCAAACACTGACCAGTTCGTACACGCCAAACCTGGGAATTGATGGAAGGAGAAGATTAACATGGAGTTAATTGTAAAGATTACACCAAATGATTATGGTGAGATACCAAATGATTATGGTGACATGCTGACCAATAATGCATAAAATTTACCAAATTATGTCAGTGAGACCAACTTACGCCGTTATACCGGATAATTATAGTCACACTCATATGATCAACGCATTTACCAGTAATCAAATTTTATTAACAAGTGTAGTCTATGTAAAAACTCGATCTGGGAGTAAGACAGCCCCTGAGCATTGCATTTCAGGAGAGACCTTCTCACGCAGGTCGACAAAAACCCCAAACCCCTGCCCCACCCATACACAGCGGCATTATAGCCCATGTGAGAAGTGAGAACAACCATGACTGGCCAGACCTTGATCTGTGCTTTGGCGTGGGACAGACGAGAGGATTTTTTCAACCCCAGCTCCAGGACCTAAGGAGTGCTACTCAAGCCACCTAACGAACTCTATGTAGAAATGTATTAAATGATACTACGGCACTACACTATCAACGCAATGGCAATATACACCATGACACCTTAGTCAAACAGAACTTTAAGAAAAAAAGCATTTTTGATATACAGTAAATTTTGTGAGCAATCTGAAATCAAGCTCACATGAGCAACAAGTTTAAACTATCAATGAATGCATGATGAGTTATTACAATATGAAGAAAAATATTTAAAATGTAACACAATGGTAAGGGACAATATTTCTCCTTTAGTGAAAAAAAATATAGGATTTGATAGCAAGGGCACCTTAATCATTCCATCCTGTGCTCCAGATGCCAGCATTTCAGAATCCCTACTAAAATCAACACACAGCACAGGTTCTTCGTGCATCATAAAGCTTTCCTGAAATGTTCATCAAGCAGACAGTACATAAAAAAAATTGCACCTTATCCATGTCTGAAATAGAATGTGCAATTGTGCATATTTAAGTCCTATAATAAACTTAAAAGCACTTACATCAGCTTGGTATTGAAGATCCTTTTTTAAGCTTTCCACTAAGATAATCCCAGACCTGAAAATTTAGAGGACTTAAGCCAAGTTACATCAATGGAGCTGCCATGCAAAGGCAGAACAGGAAGCAACTTACTTCAATTATTCCATCCACTGAGCTTGAAACAAGGTACTGACCATCAGGTGAAAATCGAGCACATTCAGGATGAGTTTTCTTCCCAAACTACAAGAACAATGCAAGGTTGACCTTAGTAAACAAACTTTCACAAGAATACTTGCTTGACATCATGTGAACTATATTCTGTGTTTCAGCATGCGACTGAAGATGAAGAACCTCAAACTACATCTTAATAGAGGATTATTCATCTTGAGGATAACAAATCACAAGCAAGTATAAAGCAGCTGTTCAGCGTTCTTACTTCTATTATTTCATTTTATGACAACCCAAGTTCAAATGTGTAGAAATCATCACATGTTAAAGCCACCCGATTAGTCTATTGTAACAATTGTTATCAATGTTTCCAGTATCTTCTTTTTGTGTTCCTAAGATTACACCTTTGCTCTTTGGAGCTGCTAGATACTAAATACATTAACTCAGCAACTTAGCTTTTCATGTTTCTAAAGTTCATATTAATTACTTCTTACTATCAAGTAAAAAAAAAAAAAAGAGGGAATATAAGAGGAAAAGTAAATACTATCAGAAGCTAAATCACCTTTATTTGATGAGATAAGGAAGTAGGGTATGTCTCTTCTTCATCTTGCTTCATTGCAGCAGTTCCTCTAAATAAATCAAACTGTGTGCCAGGAGGCAACAATCCTACGCAATAGGAAAAGAATGAGAAACGCATGACTGTTTCATAGCAATTATATATATATACACGGTAGCAGTCCTTAGTGTGCAGCAAAGAGAATACCTTGGTGCTGTTGCCACTTCAAAGCCTGACCAATCAGTGCCATAAGACGAGATGGCGGTACTACTGATACTTCAGAAGCAACAGCTGAAATCAACAAATGGTTAAAAAATTAGGATCACAAAGAACAAAATTTCCAGGGTGCCTAATACTGAATAAAAGTAGGACCAACTTATTTAGTCATCTCGATATCAATTAGGAATCTCTAACTATCAAAACTCAAAATTTGCTTACAAGTGTTGAATGAATTATGGTACATTTATGAACATCAGCTACAAACTCTAAACAAATAAGAACACAACATCAACAAATAAGACATTCAGCAAGCTCACCTTGAGCAATCAGTGCTCGCCGCTTCTCCTTGGTGGATTCTTGGTAGGCCTGTTGACACAGTGATTCCAGTATTTCAACATTAAGATAACTCAGGGAGGAGTACAAACAACATACCAAGAATAACATATAGCAATATAAACTTGCGAACCTCATTGGGGAAGTATGTGCGGACAAGGAGGTGCTCAAGGCGGAGGTACCGCTCAGGCTGCTCCTGCTTCATGACACCCATGACCTGCGTTTGGCGGAGGATGGCACGGGCGGTGTCAAGCTCACGGAGCTCGGCCATCTCCAACACAATCTGCTCGTAGAGGTCCTCGCTTCTTGCGCGGCAGCTTGAGCTGCGCGACCTGGGGAAGCACAGCGTCCCAGCGCCCGGCATTGATGTCAGCAATGAAGGTATCAATGCTGTCAACGGTGTTGAGGGAGACCTGGCACTCGTTCTGCAGCGTCTGGAACGTCTGCTGCAGCGAGTTCTCCTTGCAGAACTGCAGCACTATCTTAACCACGCTGCGCACAATAACAAAACAAAAGCATAGCGCTCAAATCCTTTGTCGACCTTTAAGCATCACTACACTAGTGCTACTGCAAATCAGGCGGTTCTAGGATAGATTCGATTCAATAAGGTGTGTAATTCCCGAAACTCTATCGATTTGTTGCGACACTGAAAGGTAGTAATCGGCCGCGGACGGGCGGATTCAACAAACAAGCTGAAGCACCCTAGTAGGGTTTAGGGATTCGTCGGGTTTGCTTCTCTCGTGGTTTCGCTAGTACATACAAAGGAGGCCTTAAAGGCATTAAAGGGGTTTGTACGTACTCGCGGGCCTCGATTTCGAGGGTCGACGCCGACGACGCCATATTCGGCTTCTGCGGAGGCGCTGGAGGTCGGCTGCCGGAGAGGGAGAGGAAGGAACAGGGACGGGAGGAGGAGAGGCGCTCTGGTGACTTTGGGTGCGATGGGCTTCGGCGATTGGGCCACGGAAGAAAGCGCCACTAATATGCATCGATTTTATGGGTCCCATTTGGGCCGAGCACAGTTTTGTGGTTTACGTTTCTATTTGGGCTCATTTGGTTTGGTGATAAATGGGCTGACAGCCTGGCGGCCTGTTTTGTTTTTTTTTTTTTAAGGAAAAAACAGACTTTCATTACTCAAATGACGCTGAATCCGAATTAGTCCTCCTACGGATCGCTTCAGCTACCTGGGACAACCAACTCAAACACTAACTCTATTATTATTATTACAAGATTGTGGTCATTGCTGGACTAAAAAGGAATTAAAGTTAAAATAGAAGGTGATTGTTTTTCTAGAGCAATTAACGGGTGGTATTTTGAAATCTATATTTTCAAAGTCTATAATTATTATTAAGTAAGTCATATTAAGACTAAAGTGCTTCCCGTATCGCCCTTATTAGAATAATATAGCTCATGTATATGTCGCCCTTAGGTGACGGATAGCGCTATTCAAAACTTCTTGTTTTTAGATTCGCATAAACTCAGTCCAAAAAGTATGGGGCATATGTTGATAATCAAAAAGTGGCCAAGGCCTAAAAATGAATGCATGCTAATGTTCGTAACAATGAAACAATCAAGAAAAAACATTTAGAACACCACATTCGAAGTTTGGAAGGAAAAGAAGAGTGGATGGCGCTTTTTCCCAAACCAAATGAGGCCTATGACCGCCCTAGGTGAGGTGGTCTCAGTCCCGTGAAACCAGCGATGACAATTCCAGTTATTTGAATCTATTTTCTAATTTTGAAGTTTTTGAATATTGTGTTGGGCTTGTTTTCATTTATTGGGATAAGAACTAGTGATTGAGGGATCCAATGTCTAATCACCATCATTTTTCCTATTTAATCTTCACCATTGCTCCCACCACACCACGCCACTGCAATATAAAAACTTGCAGTTCGTTGCATATTGCTGGACTAAGATCCAATTTAAAACCAACAAAAGCTCTATGTGATTGCCTTCTAGAGCAATTAACTGGTGGTTAAAAAAAAATAGGACAATATATCTTGAACGATAGCGCTATACGCTAATCTTGTTTTCAGGGCATAAATCACCTAAAAGGAGGTGTTGATAAGTTCTTGCGGCCTAAAAGAATGCATGGGTCTCATTGAAAACAACCAAGAAAAACATTTAATGGTTAGGAAAAGAAGAAGACCGCTTTCCCCAAATAGGCCTATGACCGCCCTAGGTGAGGTGGTCAGTCCCGTGAAACCAGCCATGACGATTCCTGCTCTATTTTCTAATTGTGAATTTGGGCTAGTTTGCATTATTAAAAAAATTAAAAAATACTACTCCTTTTGTGATTTTGCTTAGTTGCATCTTTAGCGGTCAAAAAGAGTTCAATATATCTTGCGGTGAAAAATGGGCTTCAAATCAAGTCTCACCGGTCATTTTTTTTTTTTTTTTTACAAGAATCTCACCGTCATTTGAGGCTGGTCATTTTGAGGTCAGCACTGGGGAAGTTGGTCTTCAAGGTCACTTCATTGCCTCAATAAGTTGCTTAAGTTTTCATACCTAAGTTAAACTCTTCAAATTTTGACTAAGTCTATAAAATTGTTCTAATATTTATAAGAACAGATAATGCACTAAGCCATAGTTTCATGGTACATTTAATAAAACTAATTCAACGTTGCATATATGCATATTTCTATAAATAAACTTAGTTAAATTTAAAGAAAATTTACTTACATACAGCAAAATAAAGCATCACACACGCGTATAAATGCAGTATAATTGCACACGAGTTGTCCGCGTGGATGCATGACACGCGTAGGAAACAAGTTGATGCGCACACGTACGCTTGACTCGACGACGACATCATCGGCAAAGCCGCTGTCCACGAACGTACGCGCGCCGAGCGTGATCATCACCTATACATTTGTGTACTTTCACGTCACGTACGATCGATCCTACCGAAAGCGTGCGTGCCAGCAGGATGGCGAAAACCACGCTGCAACAACCTACTCCCACTGCTATGTATATGTGTGTCTGTACGTGTACGACTAGCTACCTTCCCTTTGCTTGGGCCTTTAATTTGCTGTTTCCGCGTGGTACCTTGAGACCTACACTTGAACCATCGACAACTACTGATGCTATCTATACTCGTGCCTGCATCTGCAATATGGCGCCAACATATGTGTGTGTGACATCTGACGACTGACGTTACGTCCACTGAGTATCGTTTACAAGTTTCTGCCCATCATCATGATTTTATTTGCCAACCAGCTGATGGAGTTTGAAGAGCTAGATGATGTGAGATTATTGAGAGTAGACGAGTAATATTAATTGTATATATAGAGGACTGTACACTGATTCTGATTCTTCTGAAAATTCGGAACAAAAAAATCAGTTAATTTAGTTAACCAATCAGGGCTATGATCTGTATTATTATTGTAGTATTAGTGTGTACGACTACGTACAAGCAATTTGACAAGTCCACAGTTAGTTAAGGGAGATGATCGACATGTTCCTGTGTTTCCGAATTCTGGTACGATCCAACTTTAACAAATGAATTATATATTATGTAACTGTTGTATATATGTTGGCATGGAATTAAGCTAGCAGAGACTACTGAAGACGACCACGCTAAGTAACAAGGGCACGTACGTGTAGCTTTCGTTGTTCCGGTGCCACCTCCCCATCCTCGTCGATCGGGGCGGGCCATGGCCATGGCCATGCCGGCTGCGACGTGGCTTTCCGCGTCCATCCAGTCGTTATCGTGCCCCACACCACAGCTTCCGTTTTTGCTGCACCTGCATCGAAATGCACCATGTCGATCGGCGAGCGATGCGCATGCCTGTTGCTGTTGCCTCGGACGGACAGAACGATATTATATCTGTCGCTACCTGACTACCTGAGTGAGCTAGCAATGCAACTATGCAGAGTCATCACATCGCGCTCAGCTCGCGCGTTGGGGTTGCCTCGTCAATCGTCATCACCTCGATCGATCATGCATCCATCTACATAATGGACTCGATCTTGGACACGCATATAAATATGTCACTGATCATCACATATATAGCCTTTTTTTTACGACATGATATTAACTGTATTTTTTTCTTTTACGTAATATTAGACCAACTCTGAGTGGCTCTAATTAAATATTCTTCCTAATAATTATTGATACAAATAGATACTTTTGATGGGAAAAAAATGCACGCCAACGGCTTCTTTAATTAAACTTTTAAATATTGACATCCTCTATTCGATTTCTCGCTGGCTACAGATGGAGATCGAGCGGGGCCGATTCTCTAGAGTACGTGCAAGATATAGATAAATTATTGAGTTGTGGAAAGATATAGAGAGCGGTTTATTTTCACTCACGACTCTCCAAATGATAGTTTAAAGAGTGTGTTTAAGAAGAATTCTTGGAGATGCTCTAATTAAATCCTTTTCGTGGAGCTTTGACATATATAACTCCCTTAAAACATTGGTAAATTTCTTTGTTTAATGGTAAAAGTTACACTACAACTGTAAGCCGAGCCATTTTTTTTTGTCTCTTTTCAATGTAAGCTAGAAGCTGGTTAATCTTCTTCCCTTCATCAGATTCGGATCCTCAACAACTATTGTAGGGCAAGAAAATATTATAGTTTATTTTCAAATTTTTATTTGATTTGGAGGAAAGGGTCACATTTAAAATGGTCCTTGAAATTAATCATGGGTTTGTATATCATGATTCCATTTGTGATTGAGGTGTTTGTTTTGGCATAGCCAGCTTTGAGTTTAAAAAAAATCATTAGCCAGCCCTCTATGAAAAATAAATTTATTTTCTAATTTATATCGCCAATTTACAAAATTTGAGGGCCTAAATTTCAATCGGGTCAACTCGCCTAATCGAAGGGGATTTCAGGTTATCGACCGATAGAAAATTGATAAATTATTGGGTCGTGGAAGGATATATGAAGTGATTTATTTTAACTCATGACTTCAATGATAATTTATAGAGTGTGTTTAAGAAAAAAATATTGAGATGCTCCAATTAAATCCCTTTGCGTGGAGCTTTGGCCGACTCAACATTGACTCTTCTTTTGCACTGTAGTCACACTACAACGCTAAGCCGAGCCATTTTTGTCTCTTTTCAAAGTAAGCTGGTTAATCTTTTTTACTTCACCGGCTTCGGATGCCCTGACGTATTGTAGTCAGTAATTATTATAGTTTTATTTTACCTTTTATTTGATTTTTAGGAAAGGGTCACATCATTAATTGAACCTAGAAATTAGTTTCTTGAGGTTGCCAATTGTCCATAGAAATCAATTTCTAGGAGCTAACGACCTTACCAATCGTATCGAGTTTTTAGATGTGGTTGTAAAACTGTCAATTTCTAGAGATCATTTGGATAGAAACAATTGCAAAAATAATATCTATAGATCAATTTCCTTTGTTGAAAGGACCACGCTCGCTGGGGCTTCCTAGATCCGGGCCCTCGCTCCGGGCCCAAGGTGAAGTTAGTGGTTTGCGTTGCATGGTCAGCCTTGGACAGCCCATGGGGCGAGGCGACACGGGCCGCAACCTTCTCGCGACCCGCCCTCTCGGGAGGACGAGTCCATCGACCACCTACTCGCTCCCGTGTCTTCTCGCTAGGTGTGGTTCCTCTTGCTATCTCGTGCGGGCCTCTAGACCTTCCCAATCCTCGACTCTCGAGGGCGCCTCTTGGTGGTTGGCCGCGCACACCCTCACTCCGGGTGAGCGGGGGGCCTTCGATTCTCTTGTGCTACTTGTCTCCGAGACTTGAAGGGGAAGAGGGACTTTCGACAATGTGTCGTGGGACCCCGAGACGAGGTTATCGATGTCAGGGGGGACGAGATTATAGTCTTGGGGGACATGGCTTCATGGGCTCCACCCGCTTCTTTTGGTGCTCTCCACTTGAGTGGCCTTTTTACCCAAATTGTGTTTTATTTAGTTTTACATCCATTTAGCTCCAGGGGCCTAAGCCGAATGCCTCGTGAGGGTGTTAACGATCTTGCTCAACCTATGTTATCTCAACATGGGATTTTTAGATGTGGTTACTTAAAAACAATCTTTTTCTTAAGAGGTCATTTGGATAGCAACGGTTGCAAAAATATAAATCTATAAAAAAATTTTGACCGCTGACATGCTACGAAAAAAAGATTTATTTGTGCAGTAGTAATTAGAAGGAATGCATGAATTTAACTCAAGCTAGTTGCCTATACCTAATAATCCAAACAAAAGGTTGGCAATAAACAGTCTATAATTGGTTAGGTTGCACAATGGAGAAGCCAATAGTGGACGAGTCTTAGGAACGAAGAAGGCCGCCAAAGCTACGATATTCATTAAGCACATTTATTATATATATACTAATTTTAAAGAGTTTTCTTCTTCTTTTAGTGGTGCCTAGTCCTCTTCTGGACCAGATATGATGATACTAGCAATAAACAGACAGGCTAACTAACCTTATAGTGCGCAGTTAGTTGGGGGCCGATCGATCAAACGCCCCAGCCACCACCGTGATGTTGGCAGATGGATTCCATCTCTCTCCGGCCGGCATCTGCTCTCTCGTTTTGCACAAGGTTTCTATCTCAGTAGTCGGCAAAGGGCAAAGGCAACGCATGTTTTACACAAATGAGAAGGTGAGAAGATCAGTGTGGATGATGACCAGCCACCTGCTGCAGATTACTAGTAGTAAGCTGCAAGGCATGCTTGGTATCTGTAACTGAAATGATTTGGTTGGCTGGAGGCAAGAACCCGGCAGGCAGGCAAAGTGCCTTGTTTGACTGGCACGAAAGTTTGTCGTTTTCACCACTGGGCCAAGCAACATGTAGATTGTAGATAAAGTGGAAACGGTCGTCATCCTTAGAGAAAGCTGGAGCTGTTCTTGTCTTCATTTCGTTTCAATGTTCCTTTGTCTTTGGGGAGACGATAGATAGGCATTGTTTAGATACAAATAGCTCCCTAGGGTTTCACTGGGTAAAAAGATTTGTGAGTGTTTTGAAATTTTCAACTTGTTTAAAGACTAAAGATTGAAATCAAAAAATATATTATATATTTGGATATACTTTCTGGGAGGTGTACTTTTTGAAAACTTCAACAAGCATGAGTCATAATATTTCACCACAAACAAATTAAATGACATGGTACAAAAAATCTCTAACTAATAAAATTTTTGCCCCAAATTTGGGGCTCTAAACACTCGATACATCTAGCTATAGCTAGGTGTTGGGTAAGGTATGTGTGAGTGTTTTCATTTTCAACATGTTTAATTTTGTTACGAAAAGCCGAAAAGTGAGACTTCCTTCCGGTCCTTATTAGTTTAAGGACAACGGAAAGATTTATTTTTTTGAAAAAAAATACTTTCTGTAGGTTTTACAAAAATTTCAACAAGCGGTGGATTATACTCATTGATTATTATTGCTATGACATGGTACAAACAATCTCTTCTTCTAACTAATTTAAAGAGCTTAAAATCAGTATTTTTCGTTCACTCATCATTGCCTGTCAGTACTGTTTTATATAAGGAATGGCATCCCATAAATTTAGGAACAACAGACGACGTGGACATCAAACTGAAGATGTGTTGTTAAACCATGCTATTATTTTGACAGCAAAATCCAGTATATGTCTATGTGATTTTGCCGCCAATTAAGAATTTTAGAGTCTTTAAGAGCAAAAGATATCATGCATTTGCTTTTGAAGCAGAACGTGGTATGTTTGATATCCAGTTCTCTCTAAAATGTACACTAAATTCAATATACAAAGCATGTTAGCCCTCAAAGTTTTTTTTTTTTGGCTTCATGAATTTATTTTTTGTGAATTTTATACTGATCAAGATGATGTATAGAGTACATTATATTGGTGTCTGATTTTAGCAGTACTTCAATAGTTCAAGAAAAATGTTCTATAATTTCAATAATGAGGGCGTTCTACTGAAATAGACTCTTCTTTTCAATAAAGAGGTTAGTTGAAGAAATAAATAGTATCATTTTTCTTCAAGTGCTTCTTTTCAACGAAGAAAAAATGAAATAAATAGTGTTTTTTTTTTCATTTTGTTTGGGGTAATTTTGTGAGCATTTATTAGTTCAAAAAAATTGTGAGCATTTCAACAAAGGACTCATTATTTTATTTTGACTAATGTTCCTATGCTTTGGTACAAACGAACCCCAACAAAAGAAAAACAGAGCATCCTCTGCATTTTTTCTTCTTCTTAGTACTTCCTATATAGCAGCTTCTTTAAAATTGTACTCGATGGAGTTGGTTCCCATAAATTTAAGAGCATGACCAGTGTGCACATCTAAATCTTGTTGCCTAAACGTATGCAAACCACTATAATAAGAAACTGAGTTGCAACTGTCACGATACGAGAAAGCTGCCAGCAATTACAACTTTGAGAGCAAAATATATCAATGAATGAACATAAATCACATACTCACATGGGAGGCAGAATGAGGTGTGTCTCTATATAATCTCCTATCTGAAATTTTGGCTCAGGTAACAGTTAAATTTGGTAAATTGATCTATTCTTTTTCATAATTGTAACTTTAGCACAATTCAAGATGATACTAGTAGAGAAGAGAACATTGTATTATAAACTGAGCAAGATGCAATTGTTGGTGAAAATAATGGTTTCCTTCCCTGGTGTTCTTGTGCAAGTTTGCCGTTGACAGCAGCTGTCCACGAAGGAGGCGTGAAAAAGACGCTCACATGCAAATGCCATGTCAGTCTCCACTGCCACATGTATTTCGCTGTTTTTGGGACCCGCCCCACGCGCACCGACCCAGAAACTCCACGTCACATGAACGGTCGCTAATCCGCCACCTGCTGTTGGTTTTAACCCCTTCCCCCTCACTAATCCACCACACCTTTTACCATTTTTTTTATAAGCGCCGCGCCGCTGCAAAAACAAGCAGAAACCCTCCCTGCCTGCGTTTTGTGCCGTCGCCATTTGCGATTTCTTTGGAGGAAAAGCGAAGGAAGCGAGCGAGGAAATACTCCACAGATACCACTCACCTACCGCTCCTCCAATCCGTCGTCGTCCGTCCGTCCACCAAGCACAAAGCTTTTTGCTTTGCATATCTCCCTCCCTTTCCTCTCTTCTCCCTGCCTTCGCCAGACCCGGGAGGTCCCCTCTCTATCTCTCCGCTGCAGGGATCCTCCTCCGGCTTCTTGCGGCACGGTGGAGCGGAGATCCGGCCGCTCGGGCGTCGTCGGCTGCTTCCTCGTTCTGCTTCTGCCGGGGAGTGGAGTTGGAATCTTGGTGGGTTATTCTTATTATTATTCCCTCATCCCTGCCTCTGTGAGCTGTTCTTGGTCTCAGTCTCAGATCCAAATGCTCCCCCCGTTCCCTTTCCTCTATCTCTCTGCCCATTCATGGCCTTCTTCTGCTTGTTTCCACAGCGTTCAGGATCATGCCATTCGGCCTCCTGCACCAAATTGAGGTTGCATCTTGTGTCATCATTTAGGAAAAGAAATAACACACAGAAGAAAGAAAAATAATAATAATTCCCTAGTTCCCACATCAGCCGCCACAGCCGCAAACACGATGGAAACTAAATGTGCTAGCTGTTGATCCTTGCGTGTGCCGGTACACCACCCGTACCGCGATCGCCATCGCCATCGCTGGAATTTATTACCCCATCTGTACGCACATCGGACTGGGATGGAGCACAGCTGGGAGTAACACCTAGTCTTTTGCTTCCCTTCCAGCCCAAGATAATTGTACTGCCCCGCCTTAACTGCTCCCATTTAGCTGTCCTTCCTATGCGCATGTTCCGTGGATCCAGATTCATGCGTTTGCATTTTGCTGCGTGGAGTTGGTATTTCCTGCATTGTGTCATGTCATTTCAGTCTTGGCCTACATGGGTGTTCATCTGTTTCTTCTTCTTCTTTGGTTTGTAGGAGCAAGAAGAAGCTGGCATCCCGCCATGTCGTCGCCGATGCCCTCCCCGACTCTCAAGGATCATCTCTCCACGCCTGCAGGCCCCTTGCATCTCAAATTATGGGAGGTCATATGCATTGCCTTGGGAGCTTTCATGGTGCTCGTCTTGTTTGTCACCGTGTGGCTCACCATCAGGAGCAAGAAGAGGGTAAGGCGCCGGGCATCCGCGAATATCCCAATCACCCAAATCCCTGCAATTTCAAAGGAAATCAAGGAGGTGAGGGTGGAGCAAGTGCCGACAGCGACTTTTTGCGGCGCATGATGGCGTCCTCCTGACGATCCAGGACAAGTCCAGCGACCGGGATTCAGACAAGGTCATGGCCCATTTGGGTGTTAGCAAATCGAGGCGTGGTGACGAGAGCCATTCGGGGTCGTTTTCGCTACATGGACAAGGATGCGGGGTTCCAGTCGGCTGATGAAGGCGGCTCTGGAACGTTTCGGCAGGGTTCAGCTAATGCCATAACTGCTCCTTCACCTCTGGTTGGTCTGCCTGAGTTTTCATACCTTGGTTGGGGTCACTGGTTTACGCTGAGGGATCTGGAGCTTGCTACCAATCGCTTTTCAAAGGACAACATTATCGGTGAAGGTGGATATGGTGTAGTTTATCGTGGCCAGCTAATCAATGGCTCCCCTGTTGCTGTCAAAAAGCTTCTCAATAATCTGTAAGTCTTCCTTACCTAACCTCAGTTTTTTTTTTTTTTCTCTGTTTGTTCTCCCGCATCGATCTTGTCTTCCTTAGCCATCATCGTACACCAATACTGCCATTTAGTTTCTCCAATTGATGTTTTGTGAATCTATAGAGGTCAAGCTGAGAAGGAATTCAGAGTAGAAGTTGAGGCTATCGGTCATGTTCGACACAAGAACTTGGTCCGTCTTCTTGGTTATTGCGTGGAGGGTACCCAAAGGTAATTCCTATTACATCTGCAGTAAGCATGGCATGTTCTGACATCATTTCTAACTTGGAATGAAATTTTCAGGATGCTTGTATATGAGTATGTCAACAATGGAAACCTAGAGCAATGGCTTCATGGAGCTATGAGTCAACGTGGCTCCCTTACATGGGAGGCCCGCATAAAAATTCTTCTTGGGACTGCTAAAGCGTTAGTGCAAATACACTTTAACCTTTTGTTACCATTGTCTCTTGCATTATTTTCTCAACCCACCTTAGGATATTAATGCTGTAAAAGTTCTTTAAAGCTCATTGAAACACGGGGATAATTCTGTTATTGGAATTTAACTATACCGATTTGCAGTGTAAGCGTGACAGAGATTAAGCTAGAAACTTCCTATTACTATTTGCATTGCCTTAATTGTTGTTAAACTTGCACATAATATGTTTTCTCCTTTCAGTTTTGTCATGTGTGAATGATTGAAATGAAAACACATCTTTTTTATATTTGTCTGCAGGCTTGCTTACTTGCATGAGGCAATTGAACCCAAAGTTGTCCACCGTGATATCAAATCCAGCAATATTTTGATTGATGATGAGTTCGAGTCCAAAGTATCAGATTTTGGTTTAGCCAAGCTTCTTGGTGCTGGAAAGAGTCATGTCACCACTAGGGTTATGGGTACCTTTGGGTATGTTCCACTATTTGTGAACAAGGTTTCCATGAAATTATGTTAGTACAGGGTTATGATGGTCTGATTTCACTCACTGCAGGTATGTGGCGCCCGAGTATGCAAACACTGGACTCTTGAATGAAAAGAGTGACATTTACAGCTTTGGAGTTGTTCTCTTAGAAGCAATTACCGGAAGGGATCCTGTTGACTATGGCCGCCCAGCAAATGAGGTATTGATAAATTGGTCAATATTCTTTGCTTTAGTGCTAACCTATATGTTAATTGTTAAGCCTTGCCTGTGTAGTTAGATATGATTAGGTTTGAAGCATTAGGAGACATCTCACCAAATTGAGTGATACTCAAAAGTTCAGTTCTGTTTCTGTTGGCACTGGAATGCTTTGTGTTGGCTAAGAAATTGCTCTATTCATCCAGTACATACATAGTTCATTTGTGGCTGCCTGTGGATCCTTCATTCCTTCATGACAGAATGTGCATGATGCTGACATAAAAGGCAAATAAGAGCTGACTGTTGAAATGGTTGTTAGCGTATTCCTAGCAACACTTTGTGGTTGGTCATGTATAAAATATGCATTGTGTCCGTCCATATTGCCTGTTAGACCTGATAGCTTTTTCACTGTTTTACATAGTTGGCATATTAATTTATTCAGATGAAGTGGTTGGCTATCCTAGAATTGGAAAAGCTACAGGCAGTGTTATTAGTTGTCATGTCAGCCTTCTAGATCATCGTAACTAACACAAATCTTAAGGGCCAATTTATATAAACTATTTTCTTAATAAAACCAACCTAAGCTAGTATTGTTTCCATATATTCCTATCATTAACCATCCTTTAATAAATAAATTACTGTATTGTTTAGAGGTCGTAGTAATACTTGTGTAAATAGCACAATCGCTAAAGTATTGTCCACGACTTAAGTAAGAACTTAACAATGGCCATATCTGTGAAGTCCATGATGCATTCTTTCATGAAAATAGGAAATGGTATATTCCACTTCTCTAGCTGAACATATTTTTGCCATCTGCAGGTGAATCTAGTTGACTGGCTAAAAATGATGGTTGCCAGCAGGCGGTCAGAAGAAGTAGTGGATCCCACCATAGAGACACGACCTTCGACGAGAGCTCTAAAGCGTGCACTTTTGACAGCTCTGAGGTGTGTGGATCCAGATTCAGAGAAGAGACCGAAGATGGGTCAAGTTGTACGGATGCTGGAATCGGACGATCCAATTCCTCGAGGGTATGTCCTAGCAAAAAATAAAAATAAAAACAAACAAACAAATCCTTGTTTATTTCATAGTTCATGTACTGCTGATTTCCATTATACCTTCAACCTGAAAGTATAAATTCTCTTAAGCAGGACAGAAGATCTAAGCATCACCGTGGAGGGAGCACAGAAATGGATTCGCAAAGGGACAACAACTCTGACACAGAGAAGAGCGATAATCCAGATTCGAAACCTAGCAGGAGCAGAGCATCCTCATCCAAATGAGCACACCAGCATTTCACCCATTACAGTCTTTGGTACATTGCATGGATCGGACTACTTCCATTTTACATTGCTGACGAATTGGTAACTGAAAGCTCTGAATCTTGGATATACGAGCTGAAGAAAGATCTACTTTTCTTTTCTTTTTGTTGTAACGATTTATGATTTATTTGTAGAGAAGGTATTGTTTTCTTTACTTATCAATGTGTACTTACCGGTGATCTTGACAATTGCTGCTGTAAGTTTTTAACATTGTGTACAGGCGTAGCATCATGAATACTGGCGGAATCCCGTAATATTTGTAATGATAATGTTTCAATTGAAAGTCTCCCTTCCATTTGAGGAGCCAATAATACATGGTCAATTTACCCAGAGCAATCATATAAAATGAAAAAAAAACAAAGAGGTCTCAGAATTAGATATATGGCCCTAATAAAAAAATGAGTCTCAGGTGTATGACACTTTTTCTTTTGAACTTTGCTCTGAGTTAAATGGATTTTCTTTGGCTATATGGTCTTCCGTCCGTTTTGGACACTTCTATGTTAACTCACGGGTAAAAGACCATTTTACCCCCTGGCTAAAAATATATTTTAAAAAATACAGTGTTTTGTTTGTTTCTTGTATATTTGGAGCAATATTAAGCAATTAAATCCACACATTTGTCGCCCCTAATTGATTATATATCTATGATTTATTTGCTTAATATTACTTCAAATATACAAGAAACAAACAAAGCTCTACTTTTTTTATATATTTTTAGCCTAGTGCTGCATTTTTGCATTCCAAAAGAGAGATACACAGCAGAGTCTGCACATAGGAAGCCAAGTGCTGTATTTTTGCATTCCAAAAGAGACCAAACAGTTGGTATCATCCATCCATGATCCATCGCACACCATTTTCTAGAACAGGTTGATGGCAGGGCACACAAGCAGGGGACATCGCTTACAAACAATGTACAGCACAAGCCACATACACAGCGGCGTGAGCATGACAAAGCTCTTCTCGGCGCCAAAACTTAACAGTCATGCACAGCAACGCAACGCCCCAAAAAGACGGTCTCCTTCCTGAACCCAAAGTCGTCACGTCACAGCAGGACCATGGCCATCGTAAGTGACGAGGAATCACAGTCCAGATCGCTCTGCTGCAGCAGCAGCGGGGAGGCCGATGAGGCAGTAGGGCGGTTGCCGGGCCGGCTGTGCAGCAAGGGGTTCAGGGCCTTGACGACGATGCTCATGTTGGGACGGAATTCACCCTCGTACTGCACGCACAGGGCGGCCACAGCAGCCATCTGGTGTACATACAAAAATCAGAACATGGGTAGCATGGTAAGAATCATATCATCAAGATTTGTGGTTTTCTTTTGTCCATCCAAACCACATACTGTAACAACTTTTGAAACAAGTTTTTCAATCATAGTACTCTTTTGCAGTGCTTTCGGAGCAGGATTAATAAGTGTTGTGTTGTGAAATTCCACTTTCAGGTTTACATGGAAATAGGATTAATAATATTTACCTTGGCTACAGCCTTTGGAGGGTATTCATCTCCGAGCCTTGGATCCACGCATTGCTTCACCTTGTCTTCACTAAGCCTCGGTGTAGCCTTCATATATTACCAAGAATTTAGTTGGTTTGTTGGCTTTCAAACCTTTCATCCTTGTCAAAAACATAGAAAAAAAAAACTAGGTAAATGGAAAGGCCCATACCCATGTCACAAGGCTCTGCTGGCCACGGGGCAGTGTGTGGTCGACTGGCTTGCGACCGGTTAATAGCTCCAGCAGCACAACTCCAAAGCTGTAAACATCACTCTTCGTGCTAAGCTGTCCAGTCATGGCATATCTGAAAACCCCAAGAAAAGAGGGTAAGAGAGTGTTCCCAAATCCTGACTAAACATGAAAGCACATTTGGGATGCATACTCTGGTGCATGGTAGCCAAAGGTGCCAAGAACACGAGTAGAGTGGAGGCGCGCAGCCATATCAGGGGACTGGTTTGAAATGTCAAAGTCCCCGATCTTCGCAACGTCATTGTCAAAGAGCAGTATGTTGCTGGACTTGATGTCGCGGTGGACCACTCGAGGATCTGCCTTCTCATGGAGGAACTCGAGCCCACGAGCCGCACTTACGGCAATCCTCGCTCGCTGCATCCATGACAGGACTGGCCTGGCTGAGCTCCCTTAACACCCTTTTTACCTGTGGACATGAATCAGGCACACATCAGCCTAATCTCAGCAGGCTTGATTGGTTAAGGCATCAGCGACAGGTTCATAGTAGTTAGCATGGGAGCAACTGCAAATGGTATCTTATGGAACTAGATAAATGTTTTGACAAGCAATGACAATGACAAAAGGAGATGGAAGACTTGCTCCCTACCATGGAGGATATCATGCAATGATCCCCTTGTTGCATACTCATAAGCAAGACAACGGGCGCTCCCTTCCGCGCAGTATCCGACGAGTTGGACAACATTCTCATGCTTCAATCTTGAGACAGCTGAAACCTGCAGAGGAAACGGGAATGAGAACTGGAGCATCTGGACGAGGAAACATTATACGAGAGATGTAAAGGTGTCATAACCTGCACAAGGAATTCTTGATCAGGCTGTTTGCTGGAGTCAAGCTTCTTCACTGCAGTTTTCGTCCCATCTCTCAGCACACCAAAAATAGACTCTGGCATATGAGCCCTCGCCAATCAGGGCATCACTGCTGAAGCTGTTTGTAACTTCCTTCAACTCTTCCAGATGAATGGCCGGTGCTGCAATTGGCAGAGCTCTGCCTGTTGGGATGACAGGGGTTGGGGCTGGGGGCCTGCTAGGTCCAAAGTTATCAACTGCATAGGAAAAAAAAGGAAATGAAGATCATGATGCGTGCTCAGGAAACCCTTTTTTGTGGTACTAGTAAGCATGATGCTGAATGTTTGTTTAACTTCACTCATATATCTTTATATGTTTCCTTGGAATCAAACTTGGAAAATAAGTAAAACAATATCTTGTATGTTCAGGGGAACAGAGTTTTTGTACCACAGGGTACACAACAAAACGCTTAGTAGGGAACAGAATTTTTTGTACCGCAGGGTACACAACAAAAAGGCTTAATACCACCACAGTCAAAATAGTTGGTAATCACATTGCAGAGTTCAGTACAACTTTCAGCAATCTATTCACCCTGTTCTTTTGGATCCATTATTTGACACACCAGGACAGGCTTTCAGTGAAGTAAATAATATTTAGTCGTGTCAAAAACTATATCGAATAAGGATACAGAAATTCACTCAAAGAAGTAATAAGGATTCAGGAGAGACAAAACAGAGATCATGCGTATAAACTCATGTGCACGAAGAATTGTCAGCGTGCTGGTTCTATAGAATAGCTTTCCTTAGCAAACTAATGCAATGTATTGAGGACAACGACTGTAAATAAATATGCAAGGAAAATAAAGTTGTTCGAATAATGCAAGGATAAACATGTTTCTGTCAATGTAACAAATTTAGGTGGACAACCGAGTACAGTTGACTGGCATGTTTATTATTTCCCCTCTTTCTTTAAGAAAGGCAGAAAGCTGGTTAAGCTAATGTCGGACAGGCAGTTGCATTTCTTATGCCAAGAATTTTTCTGGGGACATAATTAATTGTTGGAAAACAGACAGAACACCACCGCTTTGCATTGTTCGATCAGGTAGTGCCATCCACATTTTCTGAAAATCAGTGCCTTGATTGTATCACACAATTAACTTTTTTTTTTACTGAAATTCACAGATTAGTCGTTGTTACCATGACAAGAAGTGATGAAAATAAGAGAAAGAGAGAAGTGGCAACCTTGAGCAGGGATAGGAATATAGGCATCGTCATGCTTCTTCCTCCTGCCAATGTCGTCGTCGTCAGCCACGCCACAGCATGAAAAGCACCCCATGGCCGGCTCCCTAACCTTGCACAACACATAGACATTTACATCAATCCTGTATCGAACCAAGAACGCGCCAAACATTTGCATTTCACACATTTACTGAAAACTGTCTGCATGTTCACGCACCCAAAAAAAAAAAAATAAAATCGATCGCTGAATGTCACGCAGTAATATTTGTACTGCGTACGGGCCGGCCCTGGAACAGAAAAACGAGAAGATAGAGATGGACTGACGGAATGTGCAATGCGAATATGAGATGAATTTAATCAGAGTTTCTCTTAAACACCAATCAGTAGGAAAACTTACGACGAGACGAAAGACAAGGGAATAAACTAAAAGGGAACCGTCCTTGAGCTCTATCACCGTTTCAAGAACACGAATGACGGTTACCATCTACTTATCCGGCGAGATCGAGGATCGAGTGCCCAAGCCCGGCGGCGACCAATTTCTTGACAAGCACGACCAAGGAGGGGGAAGAGAACAACGCAAAAGTCGAGAGAAAGGGATAAAATCCGACGGAGTTCACTAGTTGCCATGTGCGATTCAAATATTTTACAAGGCAAGCCAATTATATATTCTATATATAATAAGAAAAGAAAAGCAACAAGAGAGGCGATAACTGCCGTACCTTTCTTCTCCGACCTTTGATCTTTGGTGTGGGGAGCGAGAATCGTAGTACTGGATGGATGGATGGGATCAAGAACAATGCGAGGGGGGAGTGCTGATGGATGGGATGGTGGAGAGAGGAGGGGATGAGGAGGAGGAGGAGGAAGAGGAAGAGGGACACGATCTCCCTCGCCGCCTTCCCTTCCTTCCCCTTCTCCTCGCTCTCTTGGGGGGTTGCCTGGCCTCGCTTACTTGTTGCCGTTTCCGTTCCGTTTTTATTATTCCCGTTCCCGTCCACTCCGTCCGTCCGTCCCTTCCCTTCCTCGCCTCCATCGGCGGCTCCCACAACCACTCGCCAATTGGAGCGCACACAAACCCAACCTTGCTATTCTTGGTGTCTTTTATCCCTCACCTGCTCTGTCCGTACATGAAAATGCAACGTTTACTGCTGCTGATCTGGCACACCTGCTGGCGTGGATGTAAAGACACAACTCCAGCCACCCTGCTGTCGCAAAAAAAAAGAAAAAGTTACCAGTCTGGCTTATTAGCCTTAGTATAAGGTTTCTCTCTCACAACAAAACAACATTAGTCGGCTTATTAGCCACATAAACCATCCATTTAATAGAGTAGAGTAACAAAACAAAAGGCTACAATTTGAAAAAAAAAATGTAAAGCATTATCCCTCGTTTTTTTCCTCATCCATCCAAGACTTGAAATTGTTGATTGTAGTAATATAGTAAGCTATTCATGAAAACCTTAATCTAAATTACTCTATTTTCTTTAGAAGTGCCTCTTGAGATCTCAAAGAAAGAAAAGCATAAGTATGAGTAGGCTAGATAAGACTGAAATAATCAACACTAATCTTGCACCCATATTGATATCTTTTCGTTTAAGAGATAGACTCATATCCTGGTTCTTATTCTTTATTCCATGAAATCCTCAAAATGAGGCTCATCAAAATTCAAAATCTAAGACTACTAAAAGACTATTGATAAAATAAGAAACAAATTTGAACAGTTAAGTTATCTCTCCCAAATATCCAACTAATTGTGCATTGGTATTCCCAAGTTTCCAAAGGGATTTGTACCTATTTTGCAACCAAATAATTACTTAGAATACCGCTTCTCACACAACTTGACTTGCATAAAAAAGAGAAGATTTCGCTTTTGTGAAAAGTTATCTTTAGACCCGATAATTGTTAAATTGTGTGGAGCAATAACTCCGTATTCTAGCTTATGCAATATCATGGTCTAGAAATAAAATAGTTTGGGTATTGCAAGATACATAAACCATCCTCTATTAAGTGTGGTACAAACCCATGAATTTGACCATCTTTCTGGGCCGTAGAAACGAGGACAACCAACATATTCACGTTAGATAAATAGTCACAAAAAAACTATATTAGATAAATAAAATAGGTGATAGCCTTGCATTAAACCTTCTTAGTTTAGAAGTATGGGCCAATCTGGTCACTAACCTTTATGCCTGTATTGCCTTCATATATGAAGGTCTTAATCCAACTATACAAAGTATGAGAGGAACATTTCATTCTTAAAAGGTTTGTTGGAGGAAGCCTTCTCATACTTTGTCGTAAGCCTTCTCAATATTTTAAAAATAACTCCATTCAATGACTTCCTAGGAGCTTTCGTGCATAGTTTCATGAAGTAGTACAACTCCTTCTTTGATAATTCTACCAAGGAGGAAAGCCATTTGCGAAGGTCGTATAATGGGACAATTAGGTTAGTGATTACTTTGGTAAAACAATTTGAAGCTCACATTAAACAAATAAATTGGTTTGTATTGCTATATTTGCTTGGCCTCATTTCCATTAGGTAACAAAAATAATTATACAAAATTTAAATTTTGAATAGGAAACTCGCCTCTATGGTACTCATGGAACAAAGCCATAAAATCTTCCTTCATCACATTCCAAAAAGACTTGATAAAGCTTTGTCGGAAAACCATATGGGCCCGGTGCGAAGTTATGGTTCATTTGGAAGATGGCATCATACACTTCCATCCTAGTGAAATCTTGAATAAGGATATTATTTTCTTGTTTTGAAACTTATGTCCTATGATCCAAAAGGTTTATTTAATATTTAATGATATACTTTTAAGTTCAGCATCGCTAGTTATAATTATAACACCCTCATCTAGTTGTCTTGATCTAATAATAAAATCCTGGTCTTCCCGTGCTTTTCATTAGCCCTTCTAAAAGATTTTAACCTTTTCCCTTTCATACCATCTGATTTCTTTCTTTTTCTCTCTCGCAAGGCTGTCAAACTTTCATTGAAGTAGTGTTTTCAATTCAATTCAATTCATCAGAAGAAAGACTACCTCTTTTTTTTTTTTAACTTGTCTAGTTTATAATATTTTCTTTTTTCTTTTATATACGCCTCACATTTTTGTCACATCCCCTAAAGTATTGTCTTAAAAGCGTCTAATTTTTTTGCTGCCACCGTTCTAAAGGGGGTGTGGCCGTCCTAAACAATGTTCTCAAATTTCTTTGACAATCTCATAAAACCCCTCACATAATAGGCAATCCAACTCAAATTTGAACAA
Organism: Hyparrhenia diplandra; assembly: GCA_015847255.1. NCBI lineage: Eukaryota > Viridiplantae > Streptophyta > Magnoliopsida > Poales > Poaceae > Hyparrhenia > Hyparrhenia diplandra. The sequence goes on from JADLZK010012696.1 coordinate 209,202, forward strand.
ATATGGGTTATTGAGAAGAAGTTTTAAGTCCTGTGTTTTTTTTTAATGTAATAAGGAATCAAGGATAGATAAATTACTGTTCCTTTCACCAAAGTTAGATCGATGCATGTATCACTTGTCATTATTGCCGGCGTGGATTCTCGACTTCTTTGAAGGCAAGTCACAGGTGACTTACCCCCATCGGATGCCCCTCCATTTCTCATCCAATGGCTAATAAACCTAGTAGCTTCTTCACTTCAAATAGGATAGCCCAGATACAGTTTTGACCCAAATAAAACCTGAGCTTAGAATTACATGATTAATACACACATACTGACAGTGTTATAAGCATATAAGCACTGTGCACTGTGACACACTAATAATCATTTTCAATATATACATACTCCAAATAACTAAAATAAACTCCACCAGAGGTACCACTATATCATATATGTGTATAAAATGAGCCACGTAATTGTTAGGGCTAAAAACAAAATAATCTTTACCAAACGCCATCTGTTGACGCTCATGTGCTAGGCAATTTGCTCAAAAGAACAAACTATCTTTTCCTGTGGTCACGAACCCACACTTAGCCGGGCGAAGCTAGGTCAGTGGATGTGGTTGGAGCTAGGGCGGCGGCGCGCGAGACTCAAAAAAGCTTCGGAAGGGAAGGCAGCGGAAGCAAGGCGGCGAAATTTAAAACCTAGCGGCGGGCGGCGAGAACGCAGGGCGAGGAGGAGATCGCGTAGAGGTTGTCGCGGTGGGGGCAACGGGCGGTGCGATGCTCGATCGCAGGCGTAGCGTAATCTCACCCAAAATTACCACGCCCGCCGGGAAAGCAAGTTAGCCATCTTAGTTAGCCATCTTAGTTCATCCCGGGAACCCGAAGCTGGGCCTTATTGAGCCACCTAAATGCTACTTGGCCGTGAATTGGGAGGTGGGAAAGGTGCTCCGTCGGATGGCAAATGAACGGCTTCGGGCAAGGGGCAAGTTACCCGTGACTTGCCTTCGGCAAGTTAGAGAATCCACGCCGCATTATTGCCGCCGCAACGGGACATGATTATTTCTAGACGAACCCTGTCTAAAAAGTCAGTGCACACTTGAAATCTAAGAAAAAAAAAATGCATGTGATTCAACTCGCATGCAACTTCTGCTGCAAGTGCTACGCACGTACGACATTTGACAAATCAACAAATTACGCTTAGCGGCTTAGGTTTGGTGTTTAGTACTGCATCCGTTAGGTTTATTTTGGTTGCTTCGCTTTGCAGATGGCAGTAGTTGCAGATTTGCAGTACGTGGATTACAGCGGAGGAGACCTTCCTTGCAAGTTAAAATTGCAACTAGTTGAGTACTGTGCATGAACAGTGGGAACGGCAAAAAGCAAAGTTCATAACTTTGCGTAAGCAAACAGAAAGAAAACCATAAACAGAGTGCAAAACACATGTTTTTTTAATTAATTACTAATATGTAGGCCTGCTTTTATATATATACTATATATATACAATGCATCTAAATACGAGGGCTAATAGCTGAGCTAATTTTTAGCCAAGTCTTCTTGAACTAAAACCGTGGGGGTAATCCCTGGCGGCCAAGTCATCAACTACTGTTCAACTAGATAGCCAACTATAATTAAGTTAGGCTAAATTTTAACCTCAACTAGTAACTAATCATGTGTATTCAAACAAACCCTAAGTCTACATGGACCAATAAAAATTGATATTGCCTTCTTGTATGCATTACAACTCATGACCGTTCCTCCCTAACTACTTGAAAATGATACCTCATTTGCCTAGGTCATGCTATGTCATATACACACCGTCAAAAACTAGGCACACTTAACATCAGGTGCAAAGTTAATATCAACAGTTTGCTAGTTTTGGATTATACACTCGGTTTCAAATTATTGGTTGTATAGTTTAATTTTTAAATGAAACTTCTATGATTTTAACTATTTTTCAAAATAACATAGGAATTTGTATAATATCAAATTATTTTTATTTATTATATTCTGTAAACTTAAATAATGTTAGGAAATATTAGTTAAGGATAAAACTAAAATAAGTCAAATTTGAAACGGCAGAAGTATACCTTAGCTGTACTTATATGGGACTGGATGGATTTAATTTTAGAACGTATTTGGTAGAGTTCCCATAATAGCTTTGAGGCTGAATTTAGCAAGAGCTATGCATTTATTTATTTGCTGAGAAGTGATTCTACAAAGTGATGTCTGCAAGGACTCAATGACTATGAAGCTAAGAGTTGAAAAATGTAGTTTTTTCTGATTCTCCCGTATAGAACCACGTTATGATCTTAAAGAATATTTTTTTAAAATTAAAGAATACTTTTTTAGAGAATTATTTTTCACTAAAGGTCAAAAGCGTAAGGAGCTTTACAAAACATGCTTAAAAAGCTTATGAGAAAATATAATTTACACAAGATCAATCAAATGTCACGTAGAAGCTAGTCCCAAATATTGAAGAAAAATTTTTCTATGGAAAATAAGTAAGTCCTTTAAGTTTTGAAACCAAATGAGAAAAATAACTATTTTCCATATAGTACTAACGAGTGGGCTTCAAAAAATTTACCATTCTAAACATGGATTTATCATTCTAAATAGTCATTCAATTACCAAAACCAAACTAGAATTTACGGCCAGACAAACCATAGCATGCGTTAGAAAGGAACCGTTAGGCAGGCGAGTCTAAGCCCAATGACCAACATCCATGGGCCGCCATGACCAGCGATCTTCAACAGTGAATCGAAACATCGAACGGACTGGCGGTGAGGAAATGTCACAATTCGACTGCTAGGCAGGCACATATTCCTCCCGTATCACATTTAGAGGACGTTTTGGCAAGTTTGGTTAAATATTGGGAGTATAGATCATGAATAACATTCAAGTTATTGAGTTTGGAAATGTAAAATTACTTTCATAAAAATATCTAATAAATATTTTTATTAAAAGAGAAGTTAAAGTTGTTTTGAAGACCGGTCTTCTAATTATGATACAAAGGGAGTATTTCAGTTTTGCTACATGGATTGATTTGATACTCTAGCTTGAGTGATTTTAGGACGGGAAAATGAAGAGTAAAAAAAGTTGGTATGACAAAGAAAAGAAGAGCACATATTTTGGCTCATAATTTTATAAAATTCATATTGAGAATGACACAACTGTAAGTGGGTACAAAACAAAATAAGCTGAAGAAATTCTCAAAAAAAAAAACCATAATAAGCTGGAGAAACCAGAGAGCCACTCGCGTAGAAAAATCAATACAGTAAAAAAATAGCTCTTTTGTTTTGGGAACAATACAAAATAGCTCTAGTGGCAAATCATTATCTGTTTCCTCGTCTTCTCCATTTCATCCCAGCCACCACTTCCCGCCATGCCGCCACCGCCACCGCCGCCGCAGGGTCCCGTTCCCTCCCACGCTGGCCGCGCCAACCTCTTCTCCGCTCCGCCGCCTCCGCTCTCCAACCGCCGCTACCCCCAACACCGGTCCCTGCCCCTCCCGCCCGTCTACCCTCGTCGCCGCGACCCCAAGAACCACTCCCGGCAGCCTTCCCAAGAGGAAGAACCGACAGACAGCGGTCCAAGGAGAACGGCCACCACCACCAACCCGGCCTTCCGCGCGTCCCACCTCCGTACCGCGTACCGCAAGCCCCGTGCCCCCAGCCGCAGCCGCCGGCAAAGGCGAGGCCCTCCTCGCCGCCGACCCAACCGACGCCGCCTCGGGGCGCGCCGTCGTCGTGGGCCCCTCGGGCCTCTCTTCCGCCTCCCCGGCGCGCCGTTCGACTTCCAGTTCAGCTACTCCGAGGGGCCCCGCGCCCCACCGCTCGCCATCCGGGAGCCGGCCTTCCTTCCCTTCGCGCCGCCGACCATGCCGCGGCCCTGGACGGGCAAGGCGCCGCTGCTGACCAGGAGGAGAAGGCGCGCCGCCGGGGCGTGCGTCTGCACACGCCGCTCGGGCAGGAGCCGCCGCAAACGGTGAGCCCGCACGGGATCATGATGGAGGTCAGGGACAGGAGGAAATGGACCTGGCCAGGGTGAGCCCCGGTGACGGCAGGAGCGGGAGGAGGTGCTTGGTGAGCCGCTCACTCCATCTGAGGTGCGTGCGCTCGTCAAGCCGCACATTTCACACAACCGGCAGCTCAACATTGGTAACAACTGCACTGCCATTTTCAAGACAGAATCTGATTATTTTTTCTGCCTATGTATTTGTTCAGACTTGAGAGTAAACTCAAATGGGCCAATGTGGAGAGAATAATGAGAGAATGCAGTGGCATGAGAACAGACACATCTGGGGTTAAGTTTGATGCAACGGTCCTTTTCGATTATATAAGGTTAAAAATGTGGATTGTGGCACAACCATGGTATCTGCCTACAAAATCAGTCAATTGTTGGGAAATGGTGAAACGATAGCAATGTTTTCATACATGAAACGAGAACAAGTCAATTTGTGGCCCCTTCAACTCTTCTCAGGGTTTTATTGTGGGTCAATTGCATACCCCTTCGAAACATTTTATGAACTTGCCATTTGAGAAGTCATAATTGCATAGTTGCCACCAAAAGTGCTGGTCAAGCATCAAACCCACCACTTGATTATCAAACTGAAGAAATGCCGTCATCAGACAAAATGCCCACATTTTCTCTCTGCTCCCTTCCCCATCAGCACACTTTTTTTTTTCTCGAACGCGCAGGAGGGCTGCGTATCAATATATTAAGAAGAAAAAGGGGGAAGCACCCAGTCAAAATACAAAATACATAGCACACTGATGGCACTACTCCATGGTGTTCAATTTCTTCAGTCTAAGGAACCTCCTTATTGCTCCATCCATGCTTACGATTGCAACCTCTGGAGGTAGGGTTGACAGGCAGGTAGCCAAGAGCTGATAGCACCAGCGACGGCGACTTGTGCCAGATCAGGTTAGCTCTTGCTCGCCAGCAGTGGAGGGCCAAGGGGTTTGGGCATTGGGTGGCCTCTCCGTTCTCTAGCTGGGCTCCCCATACTCTCCACCCTCCTTGCTGATCTTCTATTCGTCCTCAAGTCACTGTTCACCATGAAAGCTCATCAGCACCTCCTCAGCATCTCCTGCTTCTCCTCCTTCCGGTCCTCCACGGTGTCGTGATGGCGCAGTGCAGTAGATGCAACCAGCAGCATTGGAGGATCTCGCACCAGAGGTGGGGACACTGGGATGGGGAGGGAGGGGTTAGCACCACGTAAGAGAAAGGGGGGGGGCTGGCAATGGTGACCAACATGCAAAGCACAGATGATGTCAATGAGTGGCTGCAATCGCAAGAAAGCATCAGAAAGGATATGCCAAGGGTTAATTTGGTAATTCCATGATATGATTTTTCTGTACATATTTTTCTGAAATGTTTTTGCACATATTGGATAGCTTGTCTAACAGAAGTTAAAACAGTGTCAATCTAACTGGAGGGGATTCCAGTGGTAGTTTCCCAATAGATGTTTTTAATGGCAAATTTCGAATAGGAGTCAAATCAGTAGCGAATACGCATGTTCTCCTTTTTAATTATCATCACTCCTCTGCAAAACTTGAAGTCACATCATATGCTGTTTTGCCAGCTTAATTGGCACACCTACTATCAGCAGTGGTTTAGTTTGCTGGTCCAAAAGAAAGAATGCCACTGCATTCAAGCAGGAGGTTGCCAGCAGTAAGGCTGGCTTGTTGAAGAATGGTACATATGTGATAAGTGAATGTTCAAACACATCATTATTTGCTTGATTTAGGCAGTGAGGATTATTTTAGCTCGTCTGGATCCAAACTTGGTAGGGGAGGGATGTGTCCTCACTCCTCACTGGTTCTCACTGTTGTTCAGAGTTGGAGTTGTATGGCCCTGTATTGCAGAGAGAGAGGGACTACAGATAGACTTTTTTCCTGCTTGTAAACCTATCCTCATATGATACCTTCCAAATTCTATTTTCTGCTTATTGCAAGTTTAGTTGTTCTTTTCTTTTGTCACAAAAACTAAGTTTTATTGCTGATTGAGTGTAGAGTTAAATATCAATTCCTGAACAATTTCCTGTAGGAAGAGATGGTTGACTCACAACATGTTGGAAATGATACATTGTCATTGGAGGCCAGGAAATCTGCAAAAAGTTAGATGCGGCATGCTCCAACTGTTGATATGAAGAATCTCTGTTATTATCTTGAGGTATCTCTATAGTTAGTTAAGTTTGTTACTGTATATAAATGTGCATTGTACACATTCACATGTGTTAATATATCCCCAGGCATCTGGATGCATTCTGTGGTACAAAGCCAAAGATTTCCGTTGGAATTTTTTCTAAAATTTTATCTTTTTACTGTACTTTTACTAACTGTGGTATCCAGGATACAAAAGTGCTTTTTTTCAGAAAGAAAATATTTCAAAAGAGTGAGATCATGTCCCTTTTTAATTTTGTTCTGAATTGCATGATAACGAAAATGACACTCCAATTATAAGATGTTTTAGCTTTTCTAAATACATTGCTTTTTACTATGTATCTAGACATAACAGATATCGTAGTTATTACATAGCAAAAACCTATGTACCTAGGAAAGTCATAACGCCCCGATAATTTGGAATTGAGGGAGTACTTTCATAAGAGTTGTTTGAAGCTTTTAAGATCATTGAAAGGAACAAAAGTTGTATTTGCTAATGTTTTGCATCTTTTTTATTGAACACCATACATTATTCTTTCCTTTTTTAATGCAGATTTAGGAAAATAGAACAATAGTATCAACACCAAATCTTGAAAACAACAATGTACTAATGAACTAATGATATTTGATGATCAGACCAATGTGTATGAGTTATGGACTATGAAGAGTTTGTCTATTGTTAGATGTGTACTTGTTGGCCTCTCATGGAACAAGACCTCAATCATCATGTATGCATGCTTATGTGTTTTTTTCAATATGACTATACAAGCATCTTGACTTTATTATAATGCATTGTCAAATATAATAACATCTATTATGTTCCAGGAAAAGTCAGGTGGAAAAAGTCATTCACCGAGTAGGTGGTGTTGTTTTTCTATACAGAGGAAGATATTATGATCCAAGACCCGCCCTCGCTATCCACTAATGCTCTGGAAACCTTACTCCTGTATATCCAAAACTCATCAAAAGAAGCTCCAGAAGGCTTTACAAAAGAAGAGGCAGATGAAATGAGAAGGAAAGGGCGTGATCTGCTGCCAATCTGTAAATTAGGTATTAAGTTACTGGTCAACTTTATTCCTATTCTTATTGATTCCTCGCCAAAAAAACCTTTCTTCTTTGTTGATGATTACTTAGGTATGTTGGAAATCTGGATGGACTTATTTGATTTGTTTGTTTACAAGTTTCAGATTTTTGACATTCGGCAGTATATGAAATGACATATAACAGAGGAACCTTTAATCCTGTTACACACCATGTACTAGATACCTTTCAAGCCTCAACCTAGTACTGTAAATACAAAACCAATTGTTTTTGAAGGAAATGGCAGGAGCTCGCCTCAATTAAGTTAGAAAAGAGTTTTATGTACACATGGCACCCGCACCCAAGGTACTTTTAACACCATGGTCCTAAGACCAAAAAAGGGAAAAGTCCCCTCACACTACTAGTTGGCCTCCAAGGCTAAAACTCATTGCCCTATGTCTTTTAAGTACTATATCTTCTTTTGGTCGAGTAGGCTTACCTGCTGGCGCTCGCTTTTGAAACACATTTTCAAGATCCTTCTACTTCTCTCCTTCCACGATTCCACATGATGTAGATAACAATTTCATGGAAACGCCACGGGGTCTTGCTTTCTTTTGGCACTGTGGGAGTTGCATAGATAAATTTTCCCAAAGTCAGCACCCTATCCCACACGACTTTTGGGCAAAGGCACAATTGTCAAGGATAGGCCTTTAACAGGGCCCCTGATTTTATATTTTATTGTGTATATGTTACAAAATTTTGTACCATGTATGTCATGCACATGTGGGATGTGGCTGCTATAGCTACTGGTTACTGCTAAGTTTTTTTTTTTGTACTGCCTCTTTCTACTGACCAAAAATGCTAGTCCCCTCCATAGAAATAGATGACCCAGTTTGAACTGTTAAACCAAAGTAACTTTGAACGGTGATATTGGTTGATTTTTTTAGATTTTTTATGTGAAAAAATACCGTTAAAGAGGCAATAATACTTCAAAATATATAGCATTTTTACTATTGTGAGCAATGCATGTTTGTTTCTACTAAAGGGCTGCCGCAGCTGTACACCTGTGCACCATTGTGTGCAGCTGCAGGTTCAGTCATTGCTGATCCCAACAGGCCGTGTATAAACTGATTTTCAAAACTGCTTATTGAAGGATGGCTTGCTTTTTACTCTATTTATTTAAGGTACAGAGAACAACACATGCTACTGATGATGCATCTTATCTTGTATTTCCTCTATCTTTTAGCCAAAAATGGAATATACATCACTCTTTTGTCAAGGATGCAAGATGCTTTTTTGAAGGAAAATGACCTGGTGAAGATTGACTGTGAGGGTTTGAATCCAAGTGACTACAAAAAGATTGAGTTTAAAACTTAAGGGTTCTTTCACCCCTCATGAATTTCAGTTTTCATTTCATTACTTGTAGTGTGGTAATTAATCCTTTATATACCTTCTTCCGACCCACTCTGAACTAAAATTGCTTGTTTTCTATATATGCAGGATCTTGTTCCTGTGTTCTTTTATCATTTGATGATGAACAGATATTAATGTGTACAGAGGCAAAGAATGGAAATCCAGATACCTCAAGCCTCTTACTCTCATTCGAAACTTCCAAAGAATAATGTGGCAATGTCATCTGACATGAATAGTTCAGGCATGCTTTCTTAACCTTATAATATCAGTTTTGGGTCTTGCTTTTAATATCCATACTCATTGTTATTTATAATAGCAGTTTTGGTGATTAGATTTTTATGAGCTCCGATTTGTAATCTCTTACAGCACTCATTTATAATATGCTTATATTCAGTGAGTTTTGCCCAAACATACACTTAGATATGTTTCATGGAAAATATAGCTGCCCTTTTTTGTTGGTCACCGAAAAGACCAGTACCTCCAGTTATGTTTATATTATTATTTGCACTTCCTGGACCAAAATAACAAGGCAACTTTTTTCCAGATACAAATGAAGTTAGTGATGCCAGCACTCAAGTTGCGATAAGAGAAGTATTGAGACCCAAAATGTGTTAAATTATGGAGGAGTGCAGTGGATTCGTCTCTGGCATTGCTGCTGGATGACGCTGAAGCACATGATCTCACACACCCGATTCACTGCTGACTTTGGGTTGAGGAGTTCAGCGTGACATCTCAGGCAGTGGTGCACCTATTCCCTTGCTCTGTTGTGACCAATGGTGAGGTGAACACCGAATCTCCAAGTGTAGAATACATAAATGATGAGTCTGAAAACGAAGAGGTCCAGCTCGAGCAGTCACCTGATCTCTGTGACGATGAACATTTTGAGCTTGACATGCTTGAGCGTCTGGAGTCATCTGTTATTGGGATCGCTGCCGATTGACAGCATGATAGAGCAGCTGAACAGTGAGTGAACCACAATGAGCAGTTCATTCAGTCCATTGGGTAACTACTGATTCCAATCTCGGATTGTATAGATGCATTCTCTACGATCCTCCGACCTCAGTCTGATGATGATCTCAATAGCTGAGAATTTTCAGCGATTTGGTGGCGAACATGATGTAAAGAAACTAATTGTAGTATGCAAATGTGCCATGCATTTGGCAAACACACTAAAAACTAATAATAATAATAACACCCTCATTGTAACCATCAATGAGTGCTTGCTGCACGTATGTGAATATTTACATTTATACTTTGTTTACCCAAAAGAAAAAATTATTGTGCCAAGCTCCGAATGCGGACACTAGCAGTGACTAGAATCTATAGTAGGTGACTTTTGTCCAAATTTTGAATATTTTTAAAAACAAGGGAGTAAATTTATGGCTAAGAAAATTTTGGGTGAAACCCCGCCAAAACGTAATGAAGAAAACTAACTTGGGAAACTTTAATGAAATCATCCTCTCTGATCTCCGTTGGTGTGCGGTTAGTAGCTCCAACTCTCCCCTCCGCAATAGTATGTGTCCAAATTTTTTCATTATGTGTAGAAATTAACGTCAAAGTACACGCAGTTAGAATGAATTAGAGGAAACCTTTGCATTTGCAGTTACCCTTTCTTCTCTCAAAATTGACAACACCATAGCACTCTTGTGTGCACAAATTGCTTAGGTTAGGACATATTGCTTAGGTTAGGGCGTCAATTTTATTTTTTTAGACAAACAACACCAGAATCCATGAGAACAGAACGATACTCTTGTGTGCACAAAAAAAAAAAAAAAAAAAAAAGAAGAAACGAAAATCCAGCAAGGCAGAACTGAAGAACAAATTAAGCATGCAGCAAGCATCAGCTAGCTCAGCATCTCGTGCGGTGAGATAATAAGGGATTAACTACCATTTGTGTGGGCCCCATGTAACTAAATTTCAAATAAACACCCCCCCTGGAGTGATAGTTTTTCACGCGGCTAGTTGGGGCAAAAACCGCTCTAGTCCTTCGGTTGTTTGACTACTTTTGGGCTAAATAGTGCAAACCAGCTCTATTTCAGATCCAAATAGAGCCATTATACCGAAAAAAAAAAAAAAAAAAAAAAAAAAACTAGAGAAATAATTGCAAGAAGAAGAAGAAAAAGGACTTTGTAGTGTATGTTAGTATATTATTACCACCGGGCCATCCATCACACAATGACACAACCACCAAAAGGCAGAAGATTCTGCAGGACTCCTCGAAATCTTGCATTGCTAATAAGACACTGCAAATCCGATCTAAGGTGGGTGTGGCGCATGAGCACAAACTCTTTGCCGGCCAGTTGCCACAATTGGCGCCTCGCGTCGCAATCGCAATCGCATGCATCCACCGTGTCCCACGTACGTTTTCCAGGTTCTTTGACTTTTCGCTCGCCCAGAAGCGAACCAAAATGGGTAGGCAACATCCCGAACATGACTGTGCTTTAAATCTCTGCAGCACTCAAAGATCGCTCGGTGCCGCTCCACCGTCTCATTCCACTTGTAGCCGCCGCGACATGTACAGTACGCACCTCTGTGCTAGCTGTGCATGTGGCCGCCTTCCTGGGTTTATTAGTCGAGCAACCAACGACCGACCACTACCACTTCGCTTCCTTCAGCCACGCCTGACTTTGGGTCAGCCTCACTTTAGCTGACTTTCGCTGCTCTGCTTCGTCCTTGTACTCGGCAGCCTGACTGGCTGAGGGGGTGCTGTGTTGGTTCCACTGAACGGTGGGGGACCCATGACAGTACAATCGCTGGCTTGCAGCTGCAAAGTAGGTCCGTGTCCAACAGCGAGCTCCAGCTCATAATCCCTCTATGGAGGCATGAGAGGAGGTCTTGTCCTCTTTGTTATTATTATAGAGAAACCGCAAACATGATGATTTCTAATAAGAGCATGCATCATGCACCAGCCAAGGAAGCAGAATATCAGAGCTTTGGTTGGTCGCACTCATGTTTTACATGAAATTTCCATGTTTTAATTAAGGGAATTGCTATATCCCAATCATCTCGAGATTTTGCAAAAAAAAAAAAGAAAAAGGCAACGAATATGATCCATTGATCAAGATCGAACGTCCCGGGCTGACTTAGCACGGTTCGCCTTCTTCGCCTCATCCCCAGACTTCCACCCCGAGCCACCACGATGAGAGCCTCCCCTCGCCTGAGCCGCCGCTCGAGTCTGGGACTTCTAGCCGGACACCGCCACTCGTGACTTCGCCGCCGGCCCGCCGTTTTTGTTGGCATAGATAACACATCACAAATCACAAGCCATAGATCACAAATCACAAGTCATAGATCATAAAAATCATAAGCCATAGATCACAATCACAAGCACAAGAAACATTTTTGATGGACAAATATTGTAACTACTAAATTAATTCAAATCTAATAAATTGGGAGCAAAGAGCTCATGCTCGAGTCGCAGAAGACGGGCCCGTCGGGTAAAAGCCTGCTGCACCAGAGGAAGAGCTCCTGTAGGGCAAAGAGGCTCCACCTGAGTCAAGTAGGATTGGAGCCACGCGACGACGGACGAGGCTCGGGCAGCCGAAGATGCCTCCACCGTTTGGGCAATAGCAATGAAGTGGATCAGCGCCGCCTACCGCTGTGGCTATCGGATGTGCTCCACCATGATATTGTTAGCGACGGTCGGTACGCAATGGGCCATTACCACGGCTCCCTGAGTCAGGCATCGCCTGCAGCATCAAAGACGCAGCACCCGCAAGTACCTTAGTTCCCCTTGCCCCCATCCTTCCGGCCTCTAGTTGTATAGCCGTCCTCGAGGCTAAAGCGATCCCGTTCGGGCTAAGGTGCATGCCACGAGTTATTGCGATGATGTCGCACTCCACTCGGCCCGATTCATGCTCGAGCAAATGTCCATGCGGGGTGGGAGGGTCGAGGTTCAGACGAGCAAGCACTTGTCCAAGACCATCAATGGCTCGATGCTTATCGGGGCAAGCACGGGCCTCGTCTTAGGCTAAAAAGAAGTCCTTTGCCGACAAGTTTTAGGTGCCTTGGTAGGGACCACAAACTTGTGAACTCTGCGACACCGCCTTGCATGCGGCGTTCGGGCAATCGCCGAACAAGCGGGCGGGAGCAATCCGCCCTTCCATCCACTCTAGGATACGCTTTCCTAATCAGAGCATCCACTCCAAGTTTGGATGTGGAACCTGGACTTCCTCCATCGCCACAAGAGGATGACCATCTTCCCATCGGGCGTCGGGGTAGGCTCCGGTCTGGGAGGGGCTTGGCTGTTGGGAAGGGGGCGGTGGCCCCCTCCCTGCCCGTGGCCCTAGAAGGGCGCGAATGGGCAGGTCGGATCGATCGTCAGACCTTATTGGCGACATCGTGGTTTTCGAAGCCCAAAGCCACTAAGGTCTCTTGTGCAATATAGTCGGGAGGCCGAGGAAAACGCTGCAAGAGCTGCAAAAAGAAGGGTAAACGCCATCTAATTACAATGTGCATTCTCATTTTTTGAATGGTCGCTTTATTAATATGATCTATTAGATGGGATTAAATAGGGTAAATTATAATTGCATACATGAAGTCGCTAACGAAGGGAAAAAGTCTAAACCCCCCAACCTAAGGGGCGACCATATCACTCCTATTATAAAACCAAATATTTTACCCCTTCCTCGACTTGCAAAACTGGTCACATAGCCCCCCAAGATGTTTTCTGATGGTTGTTTTGCCACTCACCGGGCCGACGCTGTTGATGATGTGGCAAAGCCATTTGAGTGGGTTTTACCCGCCGCCGCCGCCGCCGCCGGCCGAAGTGAGGAGACAAAAAGGGGTGGACGAAGAGGAGCCTGGAGGAGAGAGAGAGGAGCCACGTGGGGAGGAGGAGGTGCTCGCTACGAGTATACCTAAAAGAGATGCATCGAGCCACATGGGAGTGACCATCGAAATGAGGAAAGGGGAATGAGTCAGTCGCCTGGCCGACCAGCGACGCCTCTATAGGAAATGTGTTTAATTAATGGCAAAGTAGTATTAAGGTACACACTACCTCCATATCATTGTCTAGCTCAAAAATTATGATAACTAGCATCATATAAAAAAATTAAAATGATACTATGGGGAGTACATTTTTGGCCCATATTTATTAATTTAAATTTAAATAAACAAACCCGGGCTTCTCCCGTGAGAGCTCTATCCATGTCTCCCCAAATGATTCTCCCCGGTGGTGGTCCGACCTGGTTTGGCCTCACAGAATCTACTCCTATGTAGAGATGCTCCTCTTGTCCTTTGTCGCTTCACGCTTCCTCGCCCTAATCCACTCAACTCGTTGAATCCACACATTGAAATACATGTCCCGGCTTCCGCTTTTCTTTCCCAAACCTTACGGAAATATCTCGCTCTCTCTTCCTCTTGTCGTTCTCTCTCCCCATCGCTCTCTCCCTCCCCATCCCGTGGCGGCGACGGCGGCGGCCGCCCTCCTCCTCCTCTCACCTTCCTCTCCTCCCCCCTCGTGCGGGTGGCGTGCCGGTAGGGTGGGGGTAGAGGAGAGGGCGGCGGCGTCCGACACAAGCGGGGTGGTTGTGGTGGCCGCCCTCCTCCTCTCACCTACCTCGTCCTCCTCCCCCCTCGCGGTGCGTGCGGGCCGAGCCGGCGATGCGGCTTTGTGCCCGCCCGGATCTTGGCGGGGTGGACGACGCCCCGGCCTGGGTAGTGCCACGCATGGGCCTCGGCCATGGCGGGCACTACGTGGCCCGGGCCTGTTGGTGGTCGCCGTGATGCGGGGCGCTAAGAAACCCTAGCCGCCTAGGCTACAGTCGCCGCCCGGCGCCGACTACTATGTGCGCAGGTGCACACCGCCGATGCGCGTGTGGTACTAAACCCATGTTTGCAATTCCAAATAAAAAGGAAATGCATCCATATGTACTTAGTGAGACTAGAAACTTGGAGAGAATTATGAGGTTATGCAGCTAGCTTGGATGGGGACCTCCCCGAGCTATCTCGATCAAAAGCCCCCTTATCGTGACAAGGAGATCTATATTCCCTATCTTTTTCTCTATGTGCATAGGGTTTATCAATGTTTATTAAGGTTTTCAGACCCCAATTTTTATCGAGAGGCATAAGGGTTGGTATACATACGCTTGGGGCTCACACCCTTTTTGCAGATGATTGTATTATATTCACCGTGCTTCAAATAGGGTGCAAGAGAGATTGAATAACATTCTTCGCTTCACAAATACGGGATCGGACAAGGCATTAATAGGTGAAGTCTGCAATTTTTTTTTTTTCAAGAAGAATTGTTCGGCATGAAACTAAAAGGGTGTCAAGGTACAAGTTTTAAAGCCCAAAGAGAAACACTTGAGGAAAATATTTGGGCCTTCCGACAATGGGTAGGACGTCTTCCACAACGGGAAGTTTTTTGAGAAACTCCCCTACAAGCATTTATAAATTAGTAAATGGTTGGAGTGAGAGAAATTTAAGCCCTGGCCGAAGAGAAGTTCTAATCGTCGTGGGTACAATCTATCCCCCACATATTCTATGAGTCGCTTTGAATTGTCCAAGGCTATGTGCAAGAAAATTACATCAGCAATGGCAAGGTATTGGTGGGGAGGATGGTGATAAAGGAAGATGCAACGGGAGGAAGTGGTCGAAAGCTCACACATGAAAAAGGAGGAGGTATGGGCTTTAGATCTCGCATCTTTTAACCTCATTGTTAGGAAAACAAGGCTAGAGATTGCTAACAAGACCCGATTCCCTTTTGTGCTCGCAGATGCTGAAAAGGAAAAAAATATTATCACAATTCATCCTTTTTGTTTGTCAAAAGGAAGAGTAATAGTTCTTTATACATGGCGAGCTATTTTGAAAGTTGGGTCGACAATATGCGTATGGCTTAATCGTGATTGATTGGTGATGGTACTTCCACGCCAGCTATGGACTCCGACCAATGGATCCCGCATTCCGCTTTTAAACCATTATTTAAGAAACCCGATACTACGCTTGAGAGGGTCAGAATTAATCACTCGATGGATCTTCCTGAATGAAGAAATTTTGAAAGAAAATTTTTAGAAGCTTCGATGCCAAGGAAATCTAGAAGATTCCACTTGGGAAATTAAATGAGGATATGTGGGCATGGGAGTGGAGAGAAAAGTGGTTTATTCCATCGCCAAATCAAGCATGCAGACAGACACTTCTTTCTCAAATCGAATATTGCAAAGAAAAACAAAAACAAGCTATGCAAGTTCATCCTAAAGCGAGATAACCAATATTGAAAAGACTTGGGTAAAATTCCTCCCAAAGTGAAAGCCGCTTTTGACTCGGGTGATGCATAATTTTTGCCTGTTAAAGCAAATTTGATGCAAAAGGCATTTGAAAGCAAGGTACATGTCCCCACCGTGGATGCTCAAAATGAAACTGCTTTATCATGCTTTTTAGTTGAGTGCACCTTGCAAAAAACACAAACAGCATTCTTTCCATGAACTTTTAATATTAAGTTGCCTAGAATGCATCCAACAACTTGGGCCTTCAATTTATTAGATAAATCTTTTTTTGTCCCGATGCAAATTGTGGGCCTATTTTATGTGGAATGTGGGCAATTTGGACAAAGACAAAATAAAAGGCGTCATGGAGAGACAAATATGAATCATGTACAAGCTTGTAGATGGGCGCGAGAATTATCTTTCGATCTAATTGGTGCGGATAAAAGTTTGGCATGGACAAATGTTAATGCACAGGTTACTTAAATGGAATCCTCCTCCTCCAGGATTTATAAAGATTAATGTAGATGTTGCTTTCAAAGAGGAAAA
The DNA here is from genome assembly GCA_015847255.1 of Hyparrhenia diplandra. Taxonomy (NCBI): domain Eukaryota; kingdom Viridiplantae; phylum Streptophyta; class Magnoliopsida; order Poales; family Poaceae; genus Hyparrhenia; species Hyparrhenia diplandra. Next base: position 225,530 of record JADLZK010012696.1, read on the forward strand.
TCAACAAGGTGCTACCGGGTAATAGTTCGTGATGAACAAGGTCATGTTATATGGCAAATGCAAATGGTATGATTCAATTTCAAATGTTCTCGATCACGTAAGCCTATGCAACACGGATGGAGCTGTTTTGATGAATTTGATAAATTGCCCAACAAGAATTGTGGAAACCGATAATTTGGAGCTTTTAGCTTTGTGGAGAAGTAAAACCAAGAATGTGTCTTCTATCTTACCTGCTCTTGAAATTCAAGAGCTTAGTGGAGATGCACATCCTTTGGACTTATCTCATATCAAAAGAGAAGAACAAAAGCCTACATCTAAATGGAGATTGCCTTCTTTCTCGTCTAGACCGTACATGGATGTATGAAAATCTAGAACGTGAATCTCCTAGAAATCTATCCAAATTGTAATGTTGACAATTATTGATATAATATAAGCTCTTTGTTTCTTCTTTAAAAAAAAAAAAAACCACGTGATTTCAAGTCCTGTTTCGCCAATCGCCACGTGTCATTATTTTTGTTCCTTCTTTTAATGTAGTACAGTATCAGTATTTGCTTCAATAATCATGTTTATTGATGGTCTCACCCAACAAACCTAGAAATAAATGATAAGCTCTAGGCTAGCTACTATTTTCCGTAGCACCACAAAAACACCACCGCCACCGAGATACCATTACGACTGGCATGGCCCTGTTTCGCTGGCTTATCGCCCGCCTGGGCCACAGTGATTTTCTCCCTTCACAAAGACACCACCAAATAGCCTGGGCCAAGAAGATTTCCTCTTCTCACAAAGACAACAAATGCACACCACCGAACAGCTCATGTAATCTACAACTGCGAGCGACAGCGATTTTCCTAATCCATAAGAAATAGAGGTTTACAAAAAATACTGCAAGGCTTTTTTAAATTGGGTGTATCCAAATACATCCATTTTTGGATTACTCGCTAGCAAAGCTCTCCCTACAAAGTAAAGAAAATTATTGAAGAGTAAAAAGACATAGAAACAGTTTTATGCAAATGACTATTCAAATAATGATTTAAAGAGTAGGCTTCTATTCTCCTAATTTACATAAATAGAGATCTTCGTAAAAAAAAAAAAACCCTCAACAACGTCTTTAAATGAATGTATAAATATAGACATAGTATTTCGCACAAGATAGAGAGCGAGCATCATGACTCACTTCTCTAGATTGCGCACAAGATATAAAAAGGTATTTGTCGAAGACCAAAAGCAGGTTTTACTTAAATGACTATTGAAATAATTAGAGAGTTCAGCAATGGGCGTTTCGCCAAAACGTCATTTAAATGCTTCTTAGGAGATTCGGCGCTGGTTTCGTCGATTCTAAGATGCCGAGGCCGTTACAGGGGCCGCCACATCTGCCGATTCTCTTCTCTCTTCTGATTTTCTCTTGGGTGCAAAGCGTCAGTCTCTCATCAAAGTTAGTACCATCTTAAAGCTCGTATTTTTAAGTACGGAGATTCTGAATAAACCCAATTTTCTCGTGCAAAGCGTGTCTATCAAAAGTTAGAGCAAAAGCTCGTCTGATTCAGTACGGATGAATAAACCCAATCAAAGCGTGAAACATCGTGACTCGTGACTCGTGACGTGGTGATCTTTTGTCCTCCTTTTTTTCTGGCAACAAAAAAAAAAACAGTTAATCAACAGCCAAACACGTGCAGGGTTGTAACTTCCGGCGACCGGCGGAGCTCCGTTGTCTGATTACCGACGTCGAGGAACGGCCAATCGCTGCTGTCGCTCACCGATGCAGACAGCCTGCAGCTGTACGACCAGGCTGCTCCATGGCTGGTCCTTCACCTGCCGCTGTCGTCACGTGGCGTGCTCGGCTGCTCGCTTCCAGATCCGCCGCCAGGCCAACTCCACAACACCCCGCTCGCCGCCGATTGACGGCTGGCCACCGCCATGGCTCTAGAGCATTTTTGAGGCGAAGGCCAACAATGTTCACAGCGCATCAAGTCCCGGTGGCCAATTTTGCTGCTGGTTCAAAGTTTGGCCAGTTGCGGAACCAACAGCAAACAAAGATCCAGCCTGTCACTCGTCAGTTGCCAATTGCAGTATATGAACTGTGTACCTTTCAGAGTTGCTCAAAGGTCACACAAAACATTTTTCACCACCTTTCATAGTACTCAAAGGTCACCAACACAGCAAGCAACGGTGAACGGAGAAATGTGAATCTGTAATTGCGGTTGGTTTACACTAAAAGTAACAGTAACATTCGAATATGATAGATGAAAACTGCAAATCTCTCGGCAGTTTTCAGTACAGACTCAATCAAAGGGGGAAGGAAGAAAAAAAAAGGATACCGGACGCTGCCACACCACATTATACCGTCAATCACTAAGCCGGCGGCGCCGCCGCTGACATGGGCAATTGCCAAAGCCTTCTTCATCATCTCTCTTGTTTCATAATCTTGTACGGAGAGGGCGGGCAAGCCAGTCACCGATCAAACACACATCCAGGAGCAGGGCAGCGGCAGCAATGGCAGGTATCAGCAGCAGAGCCAGAGGAAGATAGCACGGAGACAGACGAGACAGCCTCTTCATGCCACTTGTTTTAAGCAGAGGCCTTCTTGAGGGGGCTTGACCACCTCCCAGGTGAAGTCGGCGTCGTCCGGCCAAAGTGGCCGTAGGCGGCGGTCTTGATGAACCTGTTGCCGCCCTTCTTGAGGTCGGGTTGATGGTGATCATGCCGGGCCTGAAGTCAGTTCTCCTTGACGATCTTGAGGATCTCCTTGTCGGGGATGGTCCCGGTGCCCGTACGAGGTCGACGAACCGGAGGCTCCGGCACGCCGATGGCGTACGAGACCTGCACGAGGCAGCGGCGGGCAGGGCCGCTGGCCACGTGCTCTTGGCGGCCTGCCCTGGCGATGTAAGGCGCCGCTGCGGATCCACCTTGGTGGGGTCGCTTGCCGGAGAAAGCGCGCCGCCGCCCGTGGGCTCCCCAGCCGCCGTAGGTGTCGATGATGATCTTGCGGCCGGTGAGCCCCCGCGTCGCCGTGGGGCCGCCGATGACGAAGCGGCCGGACGGGTTGAGGTGGAAGATGGTCTTCTCGTCGAGGTACTTCTCTCCGGGATGACGGGCTTGATGACGTGCTCCTTGAAGGGTCGGCGGCGATCTCGTCGTTGGTGACGGTCTCGTCGTGCTGGGTGGAGATGAGCACGGTGTGGACGCGGACGGGCACCATGGCGCCGCCCTCGTTGAGGTACTCGACCGTGACCTGGGTCTTGCCGTCGGGCCTGAGCCAGGCGCAGGTGCCGTTCTTGCGGACCTCGGTGAGTCTTGCGCCGAGCTTGGTGGCGAGCACGTGGCTGAGCGGCATCAGCTCGGGGGTCTCGTCGGTGGCGTATCCGAACATGTGCCCCTGGTCGCCGGCGCCGATCTCCTCGGGGCGCTTGGTGAAGTGGCCGTGCACGCCCTGCGCGATGTCGGGGGACTGCTGCTCGATGTTGACGAGCACCTTGCAGCGGTCGGCGTCGAGGCCCACGTCGTCGGAGGTGAAGCCGATGGCGCGGCAGGTGTCGCGCACGATCTTCTCAGTCGACGGTGGCCCTGGTGGTGATCTCGCCGAACACCATCACCATGTTGGTCTTGGTGCACGTCTCGCAGGCCACCTTGCTGTCAGGGTCCTGCGCCAGGCACGCGTCCAGCACGGCGTCCGACACCTGGTCACTGGCTTGTCGGGGTGACCCTCGTTCCTGGACTCCGAGGTGAACAGGAAGCTCTCCGCCGCCATTGCCTGTCTTCTTCTTACAAACCTCTGTAATTTTAAGCAACCATCAGAAACCATCCGCAGATCCACCGCACATTCGAAACAAATAGTTGAAGCGATGCCGTGAGATCTGAAAATCGAAAGGACCACAGACAGCTCCACATGCGGAGGAGGCTACGAGATCTATCATCATGGTGGTGAACCCCTCCCCTCCCCTCCCCTCCCGACGAGACCAAAAATTTCAATGAACTATAAAATAAAATCCCAATTTTCTCCACTGAATCTCAAATTTAAACAATATCCCAACTACAGTAAGCCTAATCACCCACTCCCCCGGATCCATCCCATGGCGACCATCAGATCCAAAACGCAACAAAACCACGCACGAACGAACGATCCAACGAGAGAGGCTGGGCAGAGCAGAGCTGCTCACCTTGCCGCTGCTGCTCTTTTTTCGGGACCCGACCGGACAGGCAAGAGGGAGGAGAAAGAGGCGATGTGTGGCACGGGGACTCGGCTTTTCGGCTCCGCCATTTATATAGCCGCGCTGGCATCAGGCGCGGATCGGAAGAGACGGAGGTCAGAGGTCATGTGGGCCCGCGCCGGTGCGGGTGTAGTGGGCGCGTCGGGCAGGCATGCACGTGAGTGACACTGACCAGATGGCCCCACGTCGGGGAGAAGCCACCCGCGCCGCGCTGGCACGCCATCGTAGCTGTAGCCTTGTTGCCCTCTCACCAACCCGGCCGCAACCCCATGTTGCTGGGCCCACTTCACCTAACATTTCTCTCTCCATCATTTTCTTCATCAATAAATATATTTATCATTATCAGTAGTTTTTCTCAAAAAATATATATATATATATATGATCAGCAGTTTTTCTGTTATTTATTTCTGTCTAGAAATTTGTTATCCTTATATAGCTTCGAAATGGAAAGTAAATTTCTCGCCTCACCTACACCGATGATGGTTTAAGATGATTGGTGGTTGTTAATTGAAGCAGAGAAGAAAACGCTTTCCCTCATTTCTTATTCTTATTAAGTTCTTCCACGAGATGCGTGAAATGCATTTTTTCTTCCGCAAGATTCTTGTGTTCAGAATGATTGAAAACAAAAATCAAGGTCAATAGAAAAACAATCTCCAATTATTTTTTGGTGCTTGATTTTACTTGTACATTGAAAGTTCTCGTGACAAAAATTCTACTAGTACCCTCCCTGCTTCATCTTGACCGTGCCACTTAAATTTTTGACCGAAGTCGTGCCACTTTAAATGGTTCTTCCCCTAACAGCTTGCCTTTCTTGTTGCAGCAATCAAGTAATCAGCAGACTTCAGTATCTACCTGACCTGCCAGGCATCAGTATCCTCTAAAAAAATGTTACTACCATTTTTTTGTTTGTTTGTCATAAATCAAATAATAGGAGGCAAGTGCAGGTCAAAAGATTTTATTGTATTTTTTAGAGAGAAGCCAAAGATACCTTGACTTGCACTTGCACATGCCTTTTTTTTTTTTGGCACAAAACTTACATGCCTTTCACTCCAAGGCTGGCTCTGCCGCTCATCTCCAATTCGTTGCATGCCTTGACTTAAAGCACATGCCTTGACTTAAGGGTCATGCCGCTCATCTCCAACCTCGAACATAAGCACATTG